>JAAKBH010000614.1:0-176954 GCA_019776075.1 Amaranthus palmeri | reverse complement strand
GGCCAGAAGCTTTTCCACAGCTGTAACAGTCTCAAAATTCTTAATCTTAATCTTACGATTAATTATTCCGAATTTTCAATTCAAATTCCTAATCCTTTGGTTATCCATTTCAAACCATCTTTAATCCCTAAATCTTATTTTCCGATTTTGTAATTTCTCTCAAATATTAAACGTTAAAATATTATTTGATTTAAATTTGTTTTTTTTTTATTAGCACTAAAATATTATTTTAAAATTTTATAGTACGAAATATTTACTATTTCGTAAAACGTTACGTTTTAAGTTTTCTTCCTTAAACTAACATTACTACTTATTATTTTAAAACCATATAACTTTGATTTAATTAATTTATACCTAAAATGAGTTGTATCTTTATTATTAACTTTAAGTATAGTTTTAAATCAAAATTTTCTAAGTAAACTATCATATTTCCATGATCAAACTTACCCATTATCTAAAATATATTCACTTGGATAAACTAGAACAAAAATATGATGAATCAAAAATTATTTCTATCAAACTCATGATTTTTATCACTTACACAAGCTATCACCAATTCTTATACAAGTTAAATTTCTCCTATACTCCATCTCTTACAAATTCACTTACACAATCTAAATCTCTTACACAAGTTAGTCTTCTTCCATACTCATAACACTCTTATTCATACAATCTAATAACTACAAAGTTGACCACACCCATTATAAATACCCCCTTTGCCATAAGATCACTTACACCACCTTCATCAAATCTTTCTACCATTCTTTCTTATATCTTCACTTCATTAACATCTTACTACCTTAATACCTTTATTATCATTAGTTGAAGAAATTCAAGAAGATGGAGTTAAACATTCTTTATTTAGTTAAGTCATCATTATTTTGGAGCATTATTGGGTTATTATTTTGGGTACATATATAATGTATCATTGTTTTGAAGATGTGATTTATTTCTTTTGGGAGCTTAGAAGATCATCATTATTTGGAAGCTTAGATTAATTATCTTTGGTGCATTGTTATCTATCTTGAAGGGTCTTATATCTTATTATTTTCCTAATTAGTACTTAGTACTAATCCTTGGTGTTAGTATGGTATAACTTCTTACCCTACTCTTTTTGTGAAATTTTACATTATATTTACTTTATAATGTGCAAAGTATGAAATATGTTGATATGTTTTAGTAAGAAGTTAGTTTAATAAAACTATGATCAAGATTATATTAAGTATGTGTATGCTAAAAACATATTTAGTGTGTTAATTTTATAATCTTTAAACAAGTTTAGGATGTTGGGTGCAAAATTATATTCTAGTGTTTTTGTAAGTATGATTCATATTATTATAAACTAGTGCTAGTATGTTTATGAATTATGTGTTACATTAGGAATGTTATTATATTTAAGGATTTTTTATTTTAGAACTTTATTAATACGTTTATGTTAGCCTTCAAATTAGTTTATAAGATAGTAAGTTATTTTATGAACTTATTTTTTTATTAAGTATGATTATATTAAGAATATTGTTATTATACGTTATTTTTGAGATTTAAGTTTATCCTTAAGGTTATAGTAAATTTCTAAGTTATTACGTAAAATTTTTATTTTTTGTAAGTTGTTAATCTATGACTTAGTATGATAAATTAAATTAAGTCGTTTCTTTTTATGCAAAAAGGGTCCCAAACACTCATAGGCCATTCGACCAATATCATATAAAAAAAAAGAGTTGAGTTTGATTTACTATTTTAAATTATTAAACCAATTTTTGTGATAATAATAAAATAATAATTTTAAAAAGATATGTTTGAGAAATTTTTATAAAATATTAAATATTGAAGTGTTTTTCTTGAATATATGAGATTTCATAATAATAGTAACTTTTAATCACTAGACAGTACAAACATTTTAATTGCTAACTATTTGACCAAAATTTATATAAAAGATGTTAAGGTATTTTTTTTAGTAAACTTGCCTCTGAAATATTGATTTTTGTGATATTATAAGTTTTATTTGTTTTATAACTAGAATGTTGATTTTTGCAAATCTAATAAGTTTACTTGTTTTTCTAAACTTAAAATAATTATTTTTGGTGAACTTGTTGAATTTTGAAAACTTATCCAAAGGATGTAAATTTTAACTTGAATTTTAATTAGAATATTTGATTTGGTGAAGAAAACAAAAGTTTTATTTGTTTTAAGGATGAAAATGTTGGTTTTGGAAACTTATTTCAAGAAAAATAGATTTTAGTAGCTACTTGTGGAAAATACTAATTTGGAGACTATTAATAGAATATTAAATTATTAGTGTGAATTTTATGAGCTATTAAAATAAAGTTTAATGTGTAAAAATTTTGTAATGAGCATATAAAGACATAAAAGTAAAATTTAATATTATTACTAAGAATTATATTAAATAAATGAAATTACCACCTAGGATGGTCAAAGTCAAATTCGAAGTCAACTTGTAGTAATAAAAATGTGATGTACTTGTGTGAATGAGTATTGATTGAATGACCCTGATAGTAAGGTAATGTCGAACCATGGACCGGCATGTAAAATCCCGGCGTCCGTGTTGGCCGGCACGTAAAATGCGGTGTAAGACAGGGGGTTCGCTACCTATCCTGTGGAGCTCGAGCATAAACAATGTATTGGAGGGGTGACGACTCCCACCACAGTTAGGGTTTAGGGCTACGGTCCTCACCTAACCAGACCCTTACATATATCAGGTGTCATATTGTTGTGTTTGTTGATTAGTGATGAACTTGATTAGTGGTTATCCTATGAATCATGGTACGGTTATGAGTATTAACCAAATGAACTTACTTGAGTGTTAAGATTACCAAATTGTATAAATGGCAGTAACGTACTTCTGTCAGGATTGAGAATGGTATCTTAATGACTAAAAAAAGTATGGAACAGTAAAAGAATATAATAAAAGTATACAATGGTGTCAATTAATTTGAAATTCGTACTTAAATTATTATTTTGTAAATGTAGTGTATAATTTTCGTACTTTGAGTTGGATAGGATGTTATGCTCGGCTTTACCGCTGACCGATTCAATCGGCTGTCATCCGTATCATGGATGGCAGCATTTTGCAGGATTTAGTTTCAGGTTCCGATCCAGGCCGCATCAATAATTATTTATCGAGAACTTAGCTACTTTTTGTGTCTTTATTTATGACTTGATGTTGATGTACTTTTATTTTTTTTTAAATTTTTTGCAAACGATGTTTCTTATCGAATGTAATATTTTACTTCATTTTAAATAGTTTTAGTTTTTATGATTTAAAGTTTTTAACAGTTCAACATTTTAAGACTTCCGCAATATTTTTTTGTATAAACATTATTATTAATATTAATTATGTATCGAGATTGACGCATCTGTTACACGTGGTATCAGAGCTAAAGTTTCTCGAATCGTGGAACTTCGGTTCCATGTAAAAGAATGTTCTCGATTGCCGACATTTAAAAAAAAAAAAAAAAGATTTTCTTTTTCAAATGACTTATTTTCAAATAGCTTTTTTTTATTTTTTTTATGTGTTTGTGTGACCATGTGTAGATTACATGTTATGATTATGTTAATGTAATATAGATCACATGTTTAAATTTTATTTGAGATGACGAGAGAGGTAAAAAAATATTCCGTTACTCACGAGTCTAGGATTTGAGAGTTGGAATAACTATTAACGTGAATGAAGAGTTTGAAGGTAAAGTTATTTCTAATCATTTTCTCGTAGAAAATTTTTCCATTCATATTCTTTTTGATTTCATCGTTGACCGATCTTCAATCTCGACCTCTTTTCGGCACAAATCCTTTGTCTTTCAAACCTCAGAAATTCAAACCCCCAAATTTGTTCACCTAATTGTTCACCAATTCTATGAGACCGTACCTTTCCTACTTCTTTTTTTAAGGCTTTAGATCATCATTTAATGTCGACTTGATAGTGTTTGAAATGGGTACTTATAATATAATTTGGGTATGAAGTTGTATGGATGTCACCGTGTGGAGATGTTTTATTTTTTGGTAAGGAGAATATTGTTAGGTTAAGACTACAGGAGGACAGTCCTTGATTGAGAACAATTATGTGTCCCCTATTCAAACGATTAACGTTGTTCAGGCTATTGAAATGATTAAGCATAAATGTGAAGTATACATGTATGTGTTTTATTTCTAGTAATAAAGAGATTACAAAATTAAGTCTCGAGGAAACCCGATTTTTTTTGGGAACACCCTAATGTTTATCTTTAGGATTCAGAGTGGTTGCTTTTCTTATTGATCTGATTTTTGATGTTATCCCTATGTCCAACACTGTATATTGTTTTAACCTAATTGAGTTAACCAAATTTAAAAAGTAGTGGGATGAGTTATTAAAAAAAAAAAAAAAAAAAAAAAAGAGACATTTTATTCGTCTTGATCAGTTGCCTTGGGTAGCCCCGTTTTATTTGTTATAAAAAAAAATATATATATATAATGGTACAATGAGGTTGTGCTTGACTATAGGGACATTAATAAGATTACCATCAAGAACCATAACCCTTTATCTAGAATAGATGATCCTTTGGATTAGTTACAACTAGGCACTCAAGAGTTCTCTAAGATTTATTTGAGATCTAGGTATCATCAGTTAAGGATAGTCGAGGAGGATATTTATATAACTGTGTTCTAGACCAATTATGGATTTTATGAGTTTCGGTGATGTCATTTGGTGTAACAAATATGCCAACAACGTTTATGGATTTGATGCAGAGATACGTTCGTTCTTATTTGGGTAAGTTTATAGATTTTATGAAATTTTTGTATATTTGAGAAACATAGGGCAACTTGTGGAACATTTGAAGATTATTTTAAAAGTTTTGAGAAAAAAATATATAATTAGGGAATTTATTAAGGTTGAGTCTTAGCTTGAGGAAGTAGTTATTCTAAGTAATGTTATGTCTAAAGATGGAAGTTCTGTGGATCCGGAGAAAATTAAGACGACAATAAAATGTCGATTCCGAAGAGTGTAACTGAAGTTCATAGCGTTTTGGGTTTTGCGGTTAGTATAGAAAATATGTTGATAATTTCTCTAAGGTTGCCCGTCGCATGTTTGGGTTGTGTACTTATGCAAGAAGTAAATGTCATAACTTATTATTGAGGCAGTTGAGGCCACACGAGGTGAATTACGTATACACAATATTGAACTTGTAGTAATCCTTGCTCTAAAATTGTGAAGACATTTTTTTTTATAGGTTACCGTGTAAGATCTACGATGATCATCAAAATTTGAGGTATATCTTCAACCAGAAGAAATTTAATATGAACCAAAGGCTATGACTTGAGGCTATTAGGATTATGCATTGAAATTTTATACCACCCTGAGAAGGTGATAAAAAGTTGACTTATGTTTTAAGGAGGAGACCGAGATTGTTGAATCTGTATCTTACGAGTTACCCTAAAATGAAGAATTTGGGATTAGAGATTTGTAACCAATATGAGGTTAGATGATATTTGAGAACAATGACCATACAAATAAACTTTGTTTAATCATATCAACGAGGCACAACTTGAGGATCAGGAGATTATTGAGTTAATCCCTAGAGATGAGGAAAATGATACTAATGTTTTTGAGATAAGAAAAAGAGGAAAAGTTGAGTCTGAAATTTATTACACCTTGTGAAATTCTAAGAAGAGTTATATAAGTTGCTTATGAGTTGCCTGTACCTTTGAGTTTGGTAAAAGTTCATAATATGTTTCATGTTTCACAGTTGAAAGTATGTTCATGATCCATCACATGTGCTTACCCCTCAACCCCTTCAGATCAATAAATCCTTAGCCTATGAGGAGAGATCTATCGCGATTTTGGATACCCAAGTCAAAGAATTGAGGAACTCTAGGATACCCAACCACATAGTCGAGAAAGCTACTAGGGAGAAGGGATCGGAGCAGACTTGAGAGAGCGATACCTTAACCTTTTCAGTAAGTTCTAGCTAGTTTCGGGACGAAACTATCTCAAGGGGGAAAGAGTTGTAACAGTCTCAAAATTCTTAATCTTAATCTTACGATTAATTATTCCGAATTTTCAATTCAAATTCCTAATCCTTTGGTTATCCATTTCAAACCATCTTTAATCCCTAAATCTTATTTTCCGATTTTGTAATTTCTCTCAAATATTAAACGTTAAAATATTATTTGATTTAAATTTGTTTTTTTTTTATTAGCACTAAAATATTATTTTAAAATTTTATAGTACGAAATATTTACTATTTCGTAAAACGTTACGTTTTAAGTTTTCTTCCTTAAACTAACATTACTACTTATTATTTTAAAACCATATAACTTTGATTTAATTAATTTATACCTAAAATGAGTTGTATCTTTATTATTAACTTTAAGTATAGTTTTAATCAAAATTTTCTAAGTAAACTATCATATTTCCATGATCAAACTTACCCACTATTCTAAAATATATTCACTTGGATAAACTAGAACAAAAATATGATGAATCAAAAATTATTTCTATCAAACTCATGATTTTTATCACTTACACAAGCTATCACCATTTCTTATACAAGTTAAATTTCTCCTATACTCCATCTCTTACAAATTCACTTACACAATCTAAATCTCTTACACAAGTTAGTCTTCTTCCATACTCATAACACTCTTATTCATACAATCTAATAACTACAAAGTTGACCACACCCATTATAAATACCCCCCTTTGCCATAAGATCACTTACACCACCTTCATCAAATCTTTCTACCATTCTTTCTTATATCTTCACTTCATTAACATCTTACTACCTTAATACCTTTATTATCATTAGTTGAAGAAATTCAAGAAGATGGAGTTAAACATTCTTTATTTAGTTAAGTCATCATTATTTTGGAGCATTATTGGGTTATTATTTTGGGTACATATATAATGTATCATTGTTTTGAAGATGTGATTTATTTCTTTTGGGAGCTTAGAAGATCATCATTATTTTGGAAGCTTAGATTAATTATCTTTGGTGCATTGTTATCTATCTTGAAGGGTCTTATATCTTATTATTTTCCTAATTAGTACTTAGTACTAATCCTTGGTGTTAGTATGGTATAACTTCTTACCCTACTCTTTTTGTGAAATTTTACATTATATTTACTTTATAATGTGCAAAGTATGAAACATGTTGATATGTTTTAGTAAGAAGTTAGTTTAATAAAACTATGATCAAGATTATATTAAGTATGTGTATGCTAAAAACATATTTAGTGTGTTAATTTTATAATCTTTAAACAAGTTTAGGATGTTGGGTGCAAAATTATATTCTAGTGTTTTTGTAAGTATGATTCATATTATTATAAACTAGTGCTAGTATGTTTATGAATTATGTGTTACATTAGGAATGTTATTATATTTAAGGATTTTTTATTTTAGAACTTTATTAATACGTTTATGTTAGCCTTCAAATTAGTTTATAAGATAGTAAGTTATTTTATGAACTTATTTTTTTATTAAGTATGGTTATATTAAGAATATTGTTATTATACGTTATTTTTGAGATTTAAGTTTATCCTTGAGGTTATAGTAAATTTCTAAGTTATTACGTAAAATTTTTATTTTTTGTAAGTTGTTAATCTATGACTTAGTATGATAAATTAAATTAAGTCGTTTTTTTTTATGCAAAAAGGGTCCCAAACACTCATAGGCCATTCGACCAATATCATATAAAAAAAAAAGAGTTGAGTTTGATTTACTATTTTAAATTATTAAACCAATTTTTGTGATAATAATAAAATAATAATTTTAAAAAGATATGTTTGAGAAATTTTTATAAAATATTAAATATTGAAGTGTTTTTCTTGAATATATGAGATTTCATAATAATAGTAACTTTTAATCACTAGACAGTACAAACATTTTAATTGCTAACTATTTGACCAAAATTTATATAAAAGATGTTAAGGTATTTTTTTAGTAAACTTGCCTCTGAAATATTGATTTTTGTGATATTATAAGTTTTATTTGTTTTATAACTAGAATGTTGATTTTTGCAAATCTAATAAGTTTACTTGTTTTTCTAAACTTAAAATAATTATTTTTGGTGAACTTGTTGAATTTTGAAAACTTATCCAAAGGATGTAAATTTTAACTTGAATTTTAATTAGAATATTTGATTTGGTGAAGAAAACAAAAGTTTTATTTGTTTTAAGGATGAAAATGTTGGTTTTGGAAACTTATTTCAAGAAAAATAGATTTTAGTAGCTACTTGTGGAAAATACTAATTTGGAGACTATTAATAGAATATTAAATTATTAGTGTGAATTTTATGAGCTATTAAAATAAAGTTTAATGTGTAAAAATTTTGTAATGAGCATATAAAGACATAAAAGTAAAATTTAATATTATTACTAAGAATTATATTAAATAAATGAAATTACCACCTAGGATGGTCAAAGTCAAATTCGAAGTCAACTTGTAGTAATAAAAATGTGATGTACTTGTGTGAATGAGTATTGATTGAATGACCCTGATAGTAAGGTAATGTCGAACCATGGACCGGCATGTAAAATCCCGGCGTCCGTGTTGGCCGGCACGTAAAATGCGGTGTAAGACAGGGGGTTCGCTACCTATCCTGTGGAGCTCGAGCATAAACAATGTATTGGAGGGGTGACGACTCCCACCACAGTTAGGGTTTAGGGCTACGGTCCTCACCTAACCAGACCCTTACATATATCAGGTGTCATATTGTTGTGTTTGTTGATTAGTGATGAACTTGATTAGTGGTTATCCTATGAATCATGGTACGGTTATGAGTATTAACCAAATGAACTTACTTGAGTGTTAAGATTACCAAATTGTATAAATGGCAGTAACGTACTTCTGTCAGGATTGAGAATGGTATCTTAATGACTAAAAAAAAGTATGGAACAGTAAAAGAATATAATAAAAGTATACAATGGTGTCAATTAATTTGAAATTCGTACTTAAATTATTATTTTGTAAATGTAGTGTATAATTTTCGTACTTTGAGTTGGATAGGATGTTATGCTCGGCTTTACCGCTGACCGATTCAATCGGCTGTCATCCGTATCATGGATGGCAGCATTTTGCAGGATTTAGTTTCAGGTTCCGATCCAGGCCGCATCAATAATTATTTATCGAGAACTTAGCTACTTTTTGTGTCTTTATTTATGACTTGATGTTGATGTACTTTTATTTTTTTTAAAATTTTTTGCAAACGATGTTTCTTATCGAATATAATATTTTACTTCATTTTAAATAGTTTTAGTTTTTATGATTTAAAGTTTTTAACAGTTCAACATTTTAAGACTTCCGCAATATTTTTTTGTATAAACATTATTATTAATATTAATTATGTATCGAGATTGACGCATCTGTTACAACAGCCACATATTTAATCAACTATCTTCCTACCAAAGCCTTACAATTCCAAACCCCTCTAGACACACTTAAAACTCATCTTTCTGTTCCCGCATCACATCCCTTCCTCCTCAAGTCTTCGGGTGCGTTGTGTATGTTCAACTCTATAAAAGAACTCGCACTAAACTCAAACCCCGTGCTACCAATATGTATTGTTGGGCTATGGAACCACACAAAAAGCGTATAGGTGCTTTGATCCTATGGAAAATCGGTATGTCATGATGGATTGCAAATTCTTTGAAGACTTGTACTATGTCACCTAGAAAGTGATGAAGAAGCTCTTTAGGATCCGAAATGGAAAAAGGCGATGAAAGAAGAACTTGCGATCCTTATGAAAAACGAAACTTAGGAGAAATGTGAACTGCCGAAAGGGAAGAAAATAGTAGGATGCAAATGGGTGTTCACGATATAAAGCTCGGCTTATAGCTTAGGGGTACACTTAAACATATGGTATAGACTACTCTGAGACATTCTCTCCTATAGCCAAGATTGATACTATCTGGGTTTTGTTCTCTATTGCAGCAAATAAAGATTGGCCCTGACATCAGTTCGATGTGAAGAATGCATTCCTACATGGTGAACTCGAATAAGAAGTCTACATGAAACCGTCTCCAGAGTTCTCAGAAGCATACTGTCAGAAAGAAGGGTGCAAACTCAAAAAGGCTTTATATGGTCTTAAACAATCATCGCGAGCGTGGTTTGGGAGATTTACATCTGCGATGAAGAAGTTCGGGTATAAAAAAAGTATTCCGATCATAAGTTATTTCTCAAGAAAGACTAGGATCGGATTACATGTTTAATTATTTACGTGGATGACATGGTGATTACAGGTAATGATGCAGATGAGATACAAGATCTGAAGAAAAATAAAATTGTTTGGGGAATTTGTTATGAAGGACTTGGGAAATCTGAAGTGCTTTCTGAGTTTCTGGGCATTGAAGTCTTACGATCAAAAAGGGATATCTTCATAAGTCCATGGAAGTGCATACTCAATTTTTTGGCAGAGACTGGCATGCTTGATTGTAAACCAGCAGACACACCCATTGCAGCTAACCATGTGCTATAGATAGTCGAAGGGGAGAAAACGACAAACCAAGATCGTTACCAGAGGTTGGTAACCAAATTTCATCTACTTGTCTCATACCAGACCTGATATCGCTTATGTAGTTGGTGTTGGCAACAGATTCATGCATAAACCACAAATCCAACACATGATTGTCGTAAAGCGAATATTGAGATATCTGAAGGGTTTTTTTTACCCTAGTTGGGGGAAATCTCCTAGCCTACACAGATGCTTGGGCTGGTGATAGAGATCACAAGAAGTCGACATTAGGGTTATTTTACCCTAGTTGGGTGAAATCTGGTCACATGGAAGAGCAAAAAATAGAAACTGGTACCTTTGTCAAGTGCAAAAGCAGAATTTTGAAGGATAGTAAAAGGGGTCACAAAAATACTCTAAATCAGGAAACTCTAGGGAGAATTCAGTTTTCCACATAAAGAGCCATGTAACTTATACTATGATAATAATATAACACCCCACCTAATATATAGCTAATTAAGCTAAGGTGTTACTACATGTATTCTAATTTTACACTTTATTAATAAATCTTTAAAATGCACTATATATGTAAAACTCAACTTTAAGAAATAATTTAATGTAAACTTAAAATCAAATATAAATAAACTCAAAAGTTCCCAGAACCTCATTAAAGAATATATCTCAAATACTAAAGTAATTGGTAAACTTTTAGTAAAATCTATCTATATTTATTTACTAAAACAAAACAAAGCTGACATAAGCAACTCACAAAACTGATGAGTTGTCAACTTCTCATGAGATTGATGATGTCATTGAATAATAATGACTATAGGAATATTAAATGTTAAGGATATTTATAAGATGATTGATTTGACCATCATTAAAAACTTTAGGTTTTTTTTAAAATGTCATTAAAAACTCAAGTTGGGACTATAATATCTACTATTTAATAAACAATGTAATAAATATAATAGTAATATATAATAATGATGCATAAATTATTATCTTTGGTTTTTAATTTACAAAACATCATTGATTTATATTTATTTAAAAAAACATTCATTCATTTACAAATGAATTATATTATTTTTAATTATACTTTTTAAAAAGTTCACTAAAAAGCTAATTATATTATAGATACAATTTTTACAATGCCTCAATGCTTTATCATTATTATAATGATAACTATAAAAAAGTTTGGATTTCAATTTTCATGAATTGAATAAAATGTGTATTAAGAAATAACTAAAATTAATGTAATATTTGTGTTTTTTCTATCAAACAGAAAAAAACCGTGAATCGCACGGGGATTATCTAGTTCAATACTAAACTAAAGCTACTATGTATTGATAAAATAAATATTATGATATATTACATGACTTTGTGATATCCCCACTTATCAATCGTCAACTCTCGTAAATTACCTGTAATTTAAAAATCAAAACGAAAAGGTGTCAACCACGGAAGGTTGAGCGAGTAGACAAAACTCATGTAAAACATTTTTATATTTTCATTAAAATATGCTTTCACAAACAGGGAGAAGAAAATAACACAAATATAAAAACAAAAATCCTATACCTTCGTGCACACTAAGTATCTAGTTGAGAGGATACTCCATAACTCTAGGACTATGTCTCTCTCGGATGCAGCTAATCATTT
The DNA here is from genome assembly GCA_019776075.1 of Amaranthus palmeri. Classification (NCBI taxonomy): domain Eukaryota; kingdom Viridiplantae; phylum Streptophyta; class Magnoliopsida; order Caryophyllales; family Amaranthaceae; genus Amaranthus; species Amaranthus palmeri. The sequence continues at coordinate 164,856 of JAAKBH010000614.1, read as the reverse complement.
TCTCAATGGCAGCTCGCTTCAAAATATAGCAAAGACCCAAATGTCTACTGCTCACAATATCATATCAAGGAGGATAGACCTATGGTCTTTTAAGTATCACTCCTTATAACAAATCCACAATATCAAATATGTAATTTTAATGTCAAAAATTTCAATATTACTTATATTGCACATAATTAGAAAAATTAGACTGGTCAGTCTCTTTTTGAAAGACAGACACGATATACTCACTTCTAACTAGAGGTGTTCAACAGGCCAGGTCGGGGCGGGTCGGGTCAAAATTTAAATGGGTCGGGGCGGCCGGGCGGGGCAGGTCATGTCAAATGATAAACCGGCCGGGGCGACTCAAGCCCATTTAAATTCGACCCACTTTGACTCTTTTTAAAAAAGTTCATAGTATAGGTTTTTTTATTATACTTTATGGCCCGTTGGGTCGACCCACTTATGTATATTATAATATCATTTAATAAAATTTTAAAAAGTGATAATTTTTTTTTTTCCGCAATTAATACTTATAATTATCCGACCCGGCCCGACCCGACCCTTTAAACCAAGGCCCGTTAATGACCCGCCCCATTATTGACCCGACCCACTAATGACCCGTTAAAATGTGACCCGACCCTCGACCCATTGGGTCGACCCGCCCCATTGAACACCTCTACTGCTAACTAAGCTGTCGGGTGACGGTCAGCAATAGCTACTAAGATTAACAAAAAGGTTCCTCTACGAAGTCCTCTCCTGAAGCAGACAATAATATCAGTTACTAAATGTAACCGTGTGAATATACAGTATGTCATATAAGACTTAGACTCAATTAAATTTATCTTATTGCATTGCATCTCCCCCTAGTACTCAATTTAGAATAGTCTAATACAACTCACACTAAACTACAACCTAAAACGCCAAGTTTCAATCACTCGACCAAACATTATGAAATATTGTCTAAGCAATTTAATTATACACCTAGAACTATAGTGCTCAACGGGTAAAACCAAACTATTGCATAAATGTATACGATTTAGCTAACAAAGGGTACGACTATTAAAGAACAAAATTAAGACAACACCCATTAAAAAAAAGTAATAATGCATAAAAAAATAAAATAAATAATAAATAAATAAATCTTGATAACTTACTTGATGCTTGATGGTGTCGAAGCAGGAAGACCAATATCACAAATTGATCTCACCAAGATCACCATTTGATCATAGTTTTAAAGAAAAGAAATACAATCTTAGATGCAATAATAGTCTTTGTTTTGTGGAATAATGGTAGACGAAAGAATATATATATATATATATATATATATATATATATATATATATATATATATATATATATATATATATATATATATATATATATATATATATATATATATATATATATATATATATATATATATATATATATATATATATATATATATATATATATATATATATATATATATATATATATATATATATATATATATATATATATATGAATTGATTAGGTTTAGGGTTACGTATATTTAGTAATTAGGGTTAGGGTTTTGGTTAATTTTTTCTAAAAATAGTTATTAGTTAGATTTAGATTGAATTCTAAAAATAGTAAATTAGTTATGCTCAAAAATTAGTTTTACCGACTAAACTTAATAATCTGATTAATAACTTATTCCTTAACTCTAGTAATGTTGCTTTCTACCCAACATAAAACAAACTTCGTCCTCGAAGTTAAACCCATATAAAATACTCATATTATATTTGTCTCAAAACAAGCTCCTCAAATTTAATAATATTTTTGAGCTAGCTATTTTTCCCGAGGTATATAACCACAAAATAACCACAATAATGATTATCCTCATTGTACTATCCTATATGTAAGTGATCCGAAATCTTACGATTCTACCCAACTTGAAATAAAGTTTGTCCTCGAACTTACTTAAGTAGAAAATACTAAACACTTTTTAACGAATTAGGAAGATGCACACTAACTAACCAAAATACACAATTAACATATATATAGTACCTGCTCAAACAAATGCGGGTACTCATGCCTCATGGCATCCTCAGATTATTGGATTAAACATTATAAGAATCATATTTTAGTTGGTAAACCTAATTTTTGGGCATAACTAATTTACTATTTTTAGAATTCAATTTAGATCTAACTAATTTACTATTTTTGGAAACCCACTGAGATAAAATTAACCTAAACCCTAACCCTAATTACCAAATATAGGTAACTGTAAACTTAATCAATCCCTATACATATGTAAACCTATGTTCTTTCATCTACCATTATTCTACAAAAAGAAGACCATAATTGCATCCAAGATTGTATTTCTTTTCTTTAAAACTAAGATCAAATTGTGATCTTAGTCTTCCTGTTTGGTGAGATCAATTTGTGATATTGATCTTGCTATTTCGACACCTTTAAGAAGACCCATGGTATTAATTATATTGCACATAATTAGAAAAAATAGATTAGTTAGTCTCTTTTTGAAAGAGATGCACTATCTACTCACCTATAACTCAACTGTCGGATGTCGATCATCAACAACTACTAAGATTAACAAGAGGGTTTCTCTACTAAGTCGTCTCCTGAACCAGACAATAATATCAGTTACTAAAAGTAACCGCGTCAATATACACTATATGTAAATCTTAAAAAGCATCTTACCGTGATTTGGCTAATAAAGGATACGACTATTAAAGAATAAAATTAAGACAACACCCATTACTTAAAAGTAATAAGGCATAATTAGTAATAGGAAATTAAGAGTATAGTAACACTACTCATAATCGAATGAAAATCCAAAAATATAAGAAGAAAAGAAAATTAATAATAAATAACCAAGGTAAAACAATAAAATAAATAAATAAAAACAAATAAATAAATCTGGATGACTAACCTGATGGTGTCGAAAGCAGGAAAACCAATATCATAAATTGATCTCACTAAGCCGGAAGACCAAGATCACAATTTGATCTTAGTTTCAAAGAAAAGAAATACAATCTTGGATGCAATTATGGTCTTTGTTTTGTTTTGTTTTGTTTTGGAGGGATCCAATGAGAAGGGGGTTGAAAAAGAGAAGGATGAGAAGGACTCTACACCATTGATTTCACTAAAATAAAAAAAGCTACGGTCACGATTAGACTAAAAACACATAATTGTAAATGTAACTGTTACCCAGAAGAGTAAATATGACATAAATTTTAGAATGTTCTTAATTTACAACATAATATCCTTTTTTGTATATATAGTAACCAAACAAATGAAACAAAAATCCCTCTCATCCTTCTCATTTGATCCTACATCTATATATATAGGAATTGATTAAGTTTAGGGTTACCTATGTTTAGTAATTAGGGTTAGGGTTTAGGTTAATTTTATCTTAGTGGGCTTCTAAAAATAGTAAATTAGTTAGATCTAGATTGAATTTTAAAAATTGTAAATTAGTTATGCCCAAAAATTAGTTTTACCAACTAAACCCAATAATCTGATTCTTATGATGTTTAATCGAATTAATTATTATTATAAATTTATATATTTTTTTCTTTTCAATTTATACATATTAAAATAAATTATTCATTAAATCTAGTAATGTTACAAATAAAGCAGTTATCGGTATCTCTGGTAATCTAGTGCAGCATGATCGTACAAAACATGTTGAAATTGATCAGCACTCTATCAAAGAAAAGCTCGAGAAAGGGATTATCCACCTTCTCTTTGTTCGTTCGAGGGATCAAGTTGTAGACGTTCTCACCAAAGCAGTTTTATCTGAAGTATTTGACGATGCTATATGCAAGTTAGGTCTCGCTGAACCATACGACCTAACTTGAAGGAGTTGTAGGAAATTAGTGAATTATTTTTAGTACAATCTTTTATTCTTATAATATTGTATTTTTAGGTATGTATGTATTTTGCTCTTATTTGCTTCCTAGATTAGCTTGGTTATGAGTGTAATATTCAACCTTGGTACTTAATATTAACCCTAATTCTCTTATTTTCGTTGTTTTTATTATTCTTTACCTGTAACACTTATAATTCGGTCATGCTATTATGTAACACTTTTTATATAATACATATGTAAAACTTTTTAAATTGGTAAAACTTTTAATATTGATAACAATAGTATGTTATACTAATTGTAATTAGTTGATTGCATCAACATTATTCAAGTATATATTAAGATGAAAAAAACTAGATCTCTATATTTAGGTCACGGAATTTTTTTAAAAAAACGTGATTTTCAATTAAAGTACGTTTCACAGTTTGGTTTAGTCTGAATAATAGAAAATAGGGAACAAATCCAAAATCAAAATCTTTTTAAAAAATACTGGACCAAACGATTTAGAGTATAGATATGTACTAAAACTACAATTTAATCCAATTTAATATTATAAAATCTCACAAGAGACGGTCTATAGGATAGACCACAAAATTGGACCAGCCCATTTCCCTTAACTGATTTTTGTAATTATAATATCAATTATATTATGTTATAATCTTAAATGTAAGGTATTATAACCTCGAATATACTATTCTATAACCCCAAATATAAGTTATTATAAGCCCAAATAATTTATTATAACCCCAAATATACTATGTTATATTTTGGGCTGGGCTTCATGGATTCCGTCTATAGAATAGACTGTCTCCCATGAGACTTACTGATTTAATATATGATTTGGATCCAACTTTGTTAAGTCCAAATGAAAAAACCTCCCCTAAATAAATGTTTGATCGAAAATTCATTGACTTTGACTTAGTGAAAACGATTTTAAAATGTCATTTGCAAAACGCATAGCTTAATTATTGGAGCGAATAACAACGACTTTGTTGACTTTAAATGTGGGCACCAAAATGATAAAAATTAGAACCAGTATTGATTGCAGTGTCTACGCCCCGTTCTATTATACTTGCAGTATTATTTTATAGTTCATTTTACTCATTCCTATTCATACAAAAGGGGACATTTAGGTTGGTCACGTATTTTAAGAGTGAAATGGTGGAATATTTTAATTGATTAAATTAATTGTAAAAGAAGTAATTGGGTATTGGGAGTGGTAAGTGGGGGTTGTTGGATATTTTAATTGATTAAATTAATTGTAAAGGTGAGAGTAAAAATAGAAATGAGATATTTTGTGTGAATTGGCCCAAAATAGAAATGTCCCCTTTTGTGTGAATAGGAAGGGGTATTATGCAATTTAATGCATTATTTTGATCAATTATATTTTGAGTAATGGATAATTTAAAATCTTAAAATTCAAGCGATTTGATGATTTAAATACTAATCCACATAACTATATTTTTTCTTACACTAACCACAATACATAATATAAGCTTGAATAATGATAGTTACTTAAATACTTGTATCGTAACTATTTCAGACGAAGTATATGGGTATTGGTTGGAGAGCAACTATTGTCTTGAACTATGTACAAACAAGCAAACAACCTATCAAGAATATGATGTTTATTTTCGGCAAATTAATATATGTGATAGTCGAACTTACGTTAAAATCATATCATATAATTTAATAAAAAGAATGTAAAATTCCACATTGCATGCTTAGAGTGATTTGCCATAAGGAGTGATTCTTACCAAAATTAACATCAACTTATTCCTTGATATGAGTAGAATATCACTATAAAAAACATTTTTTAAAAAATTTTCTTGAAATATGTCATTTTTGAATTTAAATGTTACATAAGATTTTCTATTAGTTTCTTTGAACATATGTTTGCTTTTTTTTTTTTTATGTTGAAGTATTTTAACTAATAAAGTTTCTGTATTAAAATTTTAAATTCTAAAATATTGCCTCAAGAAACAAAAAATGATGATAATATAAAATTATTTTAATAATAATAAAGAATCAGTATGATAATATTGTTAAAAGATTGTTCAAATTTGTCTTAAAATGTATCAGAACTTTTATCAATATTTATATTAACAATCTAATTTTATTTCATTAAATGCACTATATATTCTAAAAATCATCTATCTATTTTAAGAAATGTATTTTAATTAGATACTGGCAATATGTAGTTGCGTATTTATAAAAAATTTATATTTATATATACTTTTATACTCATAACTTCGTGCATTGCACGAGTTTTTATCATCATCATCATCATCATCATACCCAGTGTTCCCGCACATAGATACTCTATGGCCAGGGTCCGGGGAAGGAAGGTCGACGGCGTCTCATACCCAGAAGGAGAAGGCGGTCATAAGAGTCCTTCGGCTCTATAGTAGTCTTAAAGGATAGGACCTGCAAAAATCTGAAACTTGCATCTTACACCCACGTTAGCCAAACATAAGGATCATTTATAAATTTATAAACGATACAGGTAAAAGAGGCAGTGAATAGCGACGACGAAAGACATAAAACAGTAACAAACAAGTCTAGTAATCTAGGACGTGAATAAGGCGCCGCCATGTGGCTCTATCCCTAATCAGGTCCTTAGAGAGGTGTAGTTCGAGCAGGTCGCTGTTAATCTGCTCCTCCCACGTCCTCTTAGGTCTTCCCTGGCTTCTCTTGCCCTTAACTATCATGTGTTCAACCCTTCTCACTAGAGCGTCATGGGTGCTTCTCTGCACATGCCCAAACCATCTGAGCCTGTTCTCCCGCATCCTTGTAGAGAGAGGTGCAACCCCTAACTTCTCCCTAAACTCCTGATTTCTAATCCTGTCCATCCTTGTCTTACCACACATCCATCTCAGCATGCGCATCTCTGTTACATCCATTCTCTGCTCGAATGCCTTCTTTACAGGCCAGCATTCTGTTCCGTACAACAAAGTCGGCCTAATCGCAACGCGGTAGAATTTCCCTTTTAGTCTACTAGGAAATCTTTTATCATAAAGCACCCCAGTCGCTGCTCAGCATTGCACGAGTTTTTATACTAGTAAATAATAAAAGGGTTTATTTTCAGTGCATGGAGCAAATGTTAGAAATGACAATTTTACTAAATTTTATTTGCCTAAAATTGGTTTTATATAAAACTAAAATGAAAATAAATGCTTCATCCTTACATTATTCAACTTTTACTAGTGTATAGGGTTGGAGTTTAGTTTAGTAGATTTTCTACTTATGAAAAACCATTAGTATTTGATAAAGTAGTGTTTTAAGTAGTATTTAGTGGTTGGATAATTGTTCCTAGTATCAGTTAGCTGTCTAGAAAGCTATGGGTAGCTACAGCTGTTTAAGAAACTATGGTGTTAGAGATTATTATGTATTTGGGCCTAGTGTATATAATAATAGTGGGCTTAATGTATTAGGGTTTGATTCTATCTTGTATATATACCTTGTTTGTGACTAATAAAAGACTAAGGGGTCGCTTGGATTGAGAGTAAATATTTAGGGGGTAATAAAAGTCAAAGTAGGAATTTAAGGTTAGTTAGGTAGATGATTAAATGAATTTGATTATTGGAGAGGTGGAAGAATTAATTAGAAGGTAATGAAAAAATAGAGAAAATAACAATAATTTCCCTTATTTTGAAGTATAAATTTACCCTAGGAGAGGTGGAGGAATTCATTACCTCCAAATGAGTGAAATATAACTCTTTTTCTATTCAACCTTTTTAATCTACTCCTATTCTACCTATATTACAATTATTTCAATTACTTCAATTGCATGTATAATTACCTTAGTTACATTAATTTGACTTTTTTTACTACCTTAAATATTTACTTTTAATCCAGCGACCCCTAAGGGTTTTTAGTTTTCCTACATTGTATCAGACTAGGTTAATTATTTCCTCCATTTTCTAACATCCTACTTTTTTAAACAAAAAAAAGAAAAACAATCGATTTGCTTTAATTGCAACAGAGGACGAAGTGATTTGTGGTGGGCTTCATATAATTGCTTTTGCTAATTTCAATACGTAAAGTGGTATTGTTGGACAAAAGTATTTGTTAAAATATATTTTGTATATTTAATAATTTAATACTTAATTTTTAATTCATTAACATTATAATCATTTGATCTAATTCATTTAAACAAATTTTAATTCTATTTTGATACAATTTCATAAATAATCTTTCCACAAAAATTGTAAAAAATATTACAATCACATTAAAAAAGTGTTAAACTGTAATCAAATATCATAATTTTCACATCATCTTATGGCGGTTCAAATTTTAAAATGGAAACCAATATATCCATCTTGATAAACGATTTCCTAGTAGACTAAAGGGCAAGTTTTATCGCGTAGTGATTAGGCCAACTTTATTGTACGGGACAAAATGTTGGCCTGTAAAAATGTTTTTCGAATAGAGAATGGACGTAACAGAGATGCGCATGCTGAGATGGATGTGTGGCAAAACTATGATGGATAGGATAAGAAATCAAGAGTTTAGGGAGAAGCTAGGGGTTGCACCTCTCTCTGCAAAGATGCGGGAGAATAGGCTGCGATGGTTTGGGCATGTGCAGAGAAGCACCCATGACGCGCCCCAGTAAGAAGGATCGAGCGCATTGTAGTGGAGGGCAAGAGAAGCCGAGGAAGACCTAGGAGGACGTGGGAGGAGCAGATTAAGAGTGACCTGCACGGTCTTCACCTCTCTAATGATCAGGAATAGGGCCATATGGCGGCGCCTTATCCATGTCCTAGATTTCTATATTTGTATGTATCTGTGCTTTGGTTTTCGTCAGTGTCCTTTACAGCCTCTTTTACCTGTATCGTTATCTTAGTTATATGCATGTATCCTTTTACTGGTGTAAGTCACCTACTATGCTTGCAGCTAGTTTTTTTTTTTTTTTTTTTTAATGCTTGGCTAACGTGTGTATAAGATGCAGGAGTTCAGATATTTGCAGGTTCTTATCGTTGAAGACTCTTCTTCAGCCGAAGGACTCTGTTGACCGCCCTCTCCTTATGGGTATGAGACACCGTCGAGCCTCCTTCCCAAACCCTGATCTATGAGCGGGAATACTGGGTATGATGATGATGATGATGATGTATTTTGTACACTTATTACATGGGGCTAATTAAAATTGTAAACTGAGTATCATTAATATATAGTTGTCAAGGAACCAACTCAACCAAAAGTTTAAGCTGATGGTTAAGGCCACCAGAATATATTATATACTCTAACACGTCCCCTCACACGAGAGCCTTTTGGGCTAGAAGTGTGGATGCAACATAGTCTCTCCTCAAACCTAGTGCTAAATACTCCACTTAAATGAGGGGTGGTTAAGATTCGAACCCGTGGCCTCTTATCACGTTGTCCTCTGATACTATGTCAAGAAACCAACTCAACCAAAAACTTGAACTGATGGTTAAGGGCCTTAAAGCCCTAGAATATGTTATGTACTCTAATGATAGCTGTATGTGAATTATATGGAAAAAAAAAAAACGATAAGATGTTTTGCATGTTGAACATTTAGTGTATAATAATCCTTAATATTATAATCATCAAGTACTACTAAGGTAGTGGGACAAATCGTATCAATTTACTAAGTCCGTATACATCGCTAAAGCTACTAAAGTAGTGGGACAAAACGTATTATTATACGAGGTCCGTTAGGCATTAAAGTGGACTCCAAAACAAAGGAAAAGGGGGACCTAGGCAGTGGCTTAAAGCCGACTCGGCGGTCTCCCTAGAAGAGCCATAGCCGAGTCGGCGTTTGGTCTCTGGAAAAATGGGATTTGGTCAGTGACCAAACGTCGAGTCGGCGGTCCCTCATATGGACCCATCGCCGACTCGGCGATCAGGGCTGCCATATGACCGTTGCTTTTCTTCCCGTTTTTCATGCGTTTAATGCATTGGATTCTCCTTAATACTCTTAATCTCTGGTATTATTAGGGAGTATAAGGACAATAATGCTATGGAATAATGGCATTAAGTTCTATGATCATCAATATGATCATTATGGTGATGATTATGAGCATAGGCTCCCCTTATACTCTTTGAGTATAAATAGGTGCCTTGGGTGCTTGAGTTTCTTGCACCTCATTCTTAAATACTTCTAATCTCTTTTCTCATTTGTTCTTTGCTTGATCAAAAGAGTAATTAACTCTTGTTTTAAGCTATACATTGCTCATAGTTTTCTAAACACATTGCTATTAAGTTATATACTCTAAGTGCTAAGGGTATATTGAAGTTGTTTGTATCTCACTGTGAATTTCCACTCTTAAACCCAAGTACCTTTGTGGGGGAAATATCACAAAAGGAAAGTGAGCACACGCCTACAACTTGTATCAAGTTTCCGGGTAACAGTTGTTGTTACAAACTAATCTTCATATTTTCTTAGCATTGTAATAGTTGTTGTAATTTCGTTTTTGTCATCAACAAGGGGTTTAATATCAATTCCCGATTGTAATTTGTATTGCATTATATACATTTCGTAATAATCTTTTGTGATAATCTTCACCGATGGCATCTATGAAGGATTTTACATCAAACTTTGCTAAGCTTGAAAAGTTTGTCGGCGTCAACTTTAGACGTTGGCAAAAGAAAATGATGTTCATGCTCACCACTCTAAGCGTGGCTTATGTGATAAGCTCACCTAAGCCGGATGCTCCTAAAGAGGATGATCCGGAGATGGAGGTCCTTGAACAAAACCGCAAAAGGTCCAAATGGGACAACGACGATTTCATTTGCCGGGGTCACATTCTCAATGGTATGCAAGATGCCTTGTTCGACATCTACCAATACCATGAGTACGCAAAGAATTTATGGGATGCCTTGGAGAATAAATACATGGCGGAGGATGCTAGCTCCAAGAAATTTCTATTAAGTAATTTTAATTCTTACAAAATGGTTGAAGATCGCCCTATTATAGATTAATTTCATGAGTTGCAAAGGATGCATGCTAATCTTAAACTACATAAAATTGAAATTGATGAAGTATTCCTTGTTTCAAGTATAATAGACAAATTGCCCCCCTATTATAGATCAGTTTTAAGGGATGTGTATTTTACACCCGAAATAGGTAGAAATTTAGTCTCGGGTCCTATATTGAATCGATTGGGCTACAAACTAGTGTTTGAAGCCGATAGGTGTATTATCTCCAAAAATAATTTGTTTATTGGGCGTGCTTATTTATGTAATAGTCTTTTTAATCTTTCTTTGGATTTAAATAAAAATGCTATTTGTAATGTTTCAACCATGAATGAAAATGATGATTTGCATTATTTGTGGCATGTTAGACTAGGACATGTAAATTTTGACAAAGTTTCTTTTATGTCTAAACATGAACTCATTCCTATGTGCATTAAAATGTCTAAGAATTGCAAAACTTGCATGTTAAATAAGATCACTAGAACACCTTTTAAAAGTGTTGAAAGAAAAACCGAAATATTAGAGTTAATCCATAGTGATCTTTGTGATTTTCATAGTACACCGTCTTTGGGAAATAAAATGTATGTCATAACTTTTATAGATGATTTCTCAAAGTTTTGTTATGTATATCTTTTGCATACAAAAGATGAGGCCCTTGACCATTTTAAGATTTACAAAAATGAAGTTGAATTACAAATTGGGAGTAAACTTAAAAGGTTAAGAACCGATAAAGGAGGTGAATATTATGATCCGATTTATTTTAATTCAATGGGTATAATTCATGAAACAACTGCCGGTTATGCACCACAATCAAATGGTGTGGCGGAGAGGAAAAACCGTACTCTACAAGAGATGGTTAATTAATTCCATGTTATCCTACTCGGGTTTGAGTGATGGATTTTGGGGTGAAGCAATGTTGACGGCTTGTCACATTCTTAACCGAGTTCCAATGAGAACGAATAAGGAAACTCCTTATGAACTTTGGTACAAAAAGAAACCAAACTTAAGCTATCTTAAGGTTTGGGGTTATAGGGCCATTGTAAGAGTGCTCGGCAACAAGAAAAAAAAGCTCAGTGAACGTGAGCTTGAGTGCATCTTTATAGGCTATGCTATTCACAGCAAAACCTATAGGTTCTATGTTATAGAACAAAATGACCATATATCGATTCATTCGATTATAGAGTCAAGAGATCCGATTTTTGATGAAAATAGATTTTCTTCATTGAGTAGACAAAGAAATCTACAAAGTTGTACCAATGAAAGTGTTGATGATGGTCAACAAAGTTCACTTCTAGATGTTGATGAAAGTCAACAACTAGATGAACTTGATTTAGTTGATCCTATTCCTAAACGGAGTAAGAGACAACGGAAAGCTAAAAGTTTTGGACCGGATTTCCAAGTATACTTGGTTGAAGGTGATAGAAGTGAAGTATCTTCTAGCGTTCCATATTTGTATAATGTGGAAGGTGATGACCCATTGACCTACAGCGATGCTATGGCATCACATGATAGCACCTTTTGGAAGGAGGCTATCGATGATGAGATGCAATCCATCATGGGAAATAACACTTGGGTGTTAGTGGATCTTCCTCCGACTTGTAAACCAATAGGTTGCAAGTTGATTTTCAGAAAGAAAATGAAAATTGACGGTAATTTTGATAAATTCAAAGCCCGTTTAGTGGCTCAAGGCTTTAGACAAAAGCACGGTATCGATCATTTCGATACATATGAGTCGGTTGCAAGAATAACCACTATTCGGTTATTGGTAGCGTTAGCTACGGTCTATCCTCTAGAAATACATCAAATGGATGTCAAAACCGCATTTCTATATGGGGAATTAGATGAGGAAGTTTATATGAAACAACCCGAAGGGTTTGTTTTGAAAGGACAAGAGCAAAAGGTGTGTAAACTTGTGAAGTCTTTATATGGACTTAAACAAGCACCTAAGCAATGGCATCAAAAATTTGATGAAACTATTTTGTCCTTTGGATTCAAGTTGAATCAAGCTGATAAGTGTGTATATAGCAAGTTTGATAGCCATGGTAATGGCGTTATCATTTGCCTATACGTTGATGACATGCTTATTTTTGGTACTTGTAAAGCACAAGTCCAAGAGACAAAAGACTTTTTGTCTAGATCCTTTCAGATGAAGGATATGGGGGAGGCTGATGTGATCTTAGGCATTAAGATCATAAGACAAGGCAACCGTATTAAGTTAAGTTAGGCTCACTATGTTGAGAAGATATTTAAGCGGTTTAATATGCTTAATAAAGCGCCGGTCTCTACTCCCATGGAACCGGGTATGAAATTTACAAAACATACCGGTCAACCAATTTCACAATTGGAATATTCAAAGGTCATAGGGTCTTTGATGTATGCTATGGCTAGTACAAGGCCTGACATAGCATTTGCGGTGGGTAAACTTAGTGGATTTACTAGTAACCCAGGTACCCATTATTGGATGGCGATAAGGAGAGTATTAAGATACTTGTTGCGTAACAAGGATTTTGGTATTGCGTATAGCGGAGAACCTCCTATTCTAGAAGGTTATCTCGATGCTAGTTGGATCACTAATGAAGATGATAACTCTTCTACTAGTGGATGGGTGTTTGTTTATGGGGGAGGTGCCATTTCTTGGTCATCTAAGAAACAAACATGTATAGCCGACTCTACGATGTCAGCTGAATTTATCGCTCTAGCTTCAGCAGCTAGTGAAGTAGAGTGGTTGAGGAATCTCATGTTTGAGATACCTTTGTTACCTAAGCCAATTTAACCGGTAGCAATCCATGCGGATTGCATGACGGCTTTAGGTAGAGCGTATAGTCAAGTATATAATGGTAAGTCTCGTCATATTGCTCTTAGGCATAGCCTAGTGCAAGAACTTATCATTAACGGGGTCATAACTTTTGACTATGTGAACACTAAGTTCAATGTGGCGGATTCGTTTACGAAAGCCATGAATAGAGACTCAATTGAGAAAGCCTCAGCTGAGATCGGTTTATGTCAGTAAAATCATTTAGGAAAGCCCAATTAACGCATGAGTAACATTGGTCTGAATTCAATGTGGTAAAGTCCTCTTGGTTTTTGTTAAAGCAACTCGTATATGGCCCATTGTTGCTTTGTACCGTGATGGAATAAGGAAGTCGTCTTGAAAGTTCTCAAGATCAAGGGTTGAAGAGCTCTTGGTGTTATATCCACGTCACGGGGATATGTTCTATACGTACTGAGAACCTACTTATATAAGTTTGAAGTGTGGTCGCTTCAAGTAGTCAAGATTGGCATAATGACTATGATAAACTTATGAATAAGATACGGACACGGCCTTATAATGTGTCAAGTTAATAACTTTGTGTTATTTATTTCATGTGTACTACATCTTCAAGTGGTTGGAAGGGTCATTTGATTCAATTCCTTATGGAAATTAATTCTGGCTCGATCACTTGTTAAGTGTGTTGTACTAGCGTTAATTCAATCCGTAGGGATATTAGCGTTGATGCATGAAATGTACTATGAGTTTTGGTAAAAGAGAGGTTTATTATACCCAAAATGGGGGAGAATTGTTGAACATTTAGTGTATAATAATCCTGAATATTATAATCATCAAGTACTACTAAGGTAGTGGGACAAATCGTATCAATTTACTAAGTCCGTATACATCGCTAAAGCTACTAAAAGTAGTGGGACAAAACGTATTATTATACGAGGTCTGTTAGGCATTAAAGTGGATTCTAAAACAAAGGAAAAGGGGGACCTAGGCAGTGGCTTAAAGCCGACTCGGCGGTCTCCCTAGAAGAGCCATAGCCGAGTCGGCGTTTGGTCTCTGGAAAAATGGGATTTGGTCAGTGACCAAACGCCGAGTCGGCGGTCCCTCATATGGACCCATCGCCGACTCAGCGATCAGGGCTGCCATATGACCGTTGCTTTTCTTCCCGTTTTTCATGCGTTTAATGCTTTGGATTCTCCTTAATACTCTTAATCTCTGGTATTATTAGGGAGTATTAAGGATAATAATGCTATGGAATAATGGCATTAAGTTCAATGATCATCAATATGATCATTATGGTGATGATTATGAGCATAGGCTCCCCTTATACTCTTTGAGTATAAATAGGTGCCTTGGGTGCTTGAGTTTCTTGCACCTCATTCTTGAATACTTCTAATCTCTTTTCTCATTTTGTTCTTTGCTTGATCAAGAGAGTAATTAACTCTTGTTTTAAGCTATAAATTGCTCATAGTTTTCTAAACACATTGCTATTAAGTTATATACTCTAAGTACTAAGGGTATATTGAAGTTGTTTGTATCTCATTGTGAATTTCCACTGTTAAACCCAAGTACCTTTGTGGGGGAAATATCACAAAAAGAAAGTGAGCACACGCCTACAACTTGTATCAAGTTTCCGGGTAACAGTTGTTGTTACAAACTAATCTTCATATTTTCTTAGCATTGTAATAGTTGTTGTAATTTCGTTTTTGTCATCAACAAGGGGTTTAATACAAATTCCCGATTGTAATTTGTATTGCATTATATACATTTCGTAATATTGCAAAACTCAACTAATAGGCCGCGAATAATCTTTTGAGTAGATTATTGTATAGAGTTTGACATGTAGAGATAATACGATGGTTTCATCTTGTAAATAAAATAGTAAAATATTTACTTAAAAAAGGTTTATTCTTGATCACTGTTCAGAAAATTTTAGATATTTATTTCCAAATGCTATTTTGTTTTGAAATACTTCTTGAAATGCTAAACATATTAACAATAAGTTAGAGGAGAATTTATTATTATTGTATACTAGTGTTATTGTTATTGCTAGCAAAAAAAAGCATAATAAACGAATGCCCAATGTGTGACTCGGAGTGAATCTGGTATATGGATTTTGGATCAAAACTTGATCTTAAGTTTCACTATTCGGAAAATTGGATATTCAGATTTGTGAATTTCCGATTGATTTTATATCCAATTTTGAACACTCCTAACTATTATTACTACAAGTATCACAACTACCCTACTACTACCACAATGCTTTATTTAATGGGAAATTCCACGTGGTAACCATGAGGTTTTGGGTTTTCCACGTAGTAACCAAAACTTTTAAAAAATCCACGCGGTAACCCTGAGGTTTACGTAAATGTTCCCTCATGACCTTTTTGCACATTAAAACGTTAGCAAACGTTAATTTTGAAACTTTATGGCAGTTGTGTGCATATTTATGCGACCCACCTTTCGAAATGCCATCAGTTTGAACCTTTTTCCCCAAAATATAACCCTCAAATATACCATTTTTCATCCAAATCATATTTTTTCCCCCGAATCTAAAGATGGTAGATTTTGGGTTTATATTTTGGGGAAAATGGTTGAGACTAATGGCATTTAAATTGGTGAGTCGCATATATAGGTGTAAAACAGCCTTAAAGCTTCGAAATTAATGTTTCTTAACGTTTTGCTAACATTTTATGTGCAAAAAGGTCATAATGGAACAATTTGGTAAACCTCAGGGTTACCATGTGGATTTTTTAAAAGTTTTGGTTACCACGTGGAAAACCCAAAACCTTAGGGTTACCACGTGGAATATCCCTTATTTAATTAATGCTATATTTAATTTTACAACATAATCAAAGAAGTTTGCATTTTAAAAATCTTTGACGGCCCGTTTAGTTAGTGGTACTAAATGGTGGTAATGACAATGATTTATAGTGTAAAATTTCATCAAAACTTTCATGTCATTCCCATGGTAATGAAACTTTGATCACAAAAAATATTTTTTGTTCACAAATTTCCATTACCTCCTAATACCACCTCTCCAATTGGTAATGCATTAGAATGAATTTTATGAACAAAATGGGATGATTGAAGGTTGTCAAGCATGGCCATCAAGATAGCTAAAAGATTTTTAGCCAAAATTACATTAGTTATTCTTTCCCATTGCCACAATTTATTACCACCTACCAAACGGGCCGTGAGTTCTATAAGGGACACTAAAGCAGTAAATCCTCTAAGGGGCAATTTTTTCTTCCATCACACCTTCTTTTAAATTGTTTATTTCAATTATAAAATCATAAATAAAAGAATTTGTGAATGAAAAAGTTTAAAAAGTCAATCTCAAATTTGCAACTTTAACTAATTTTTAAAACAATGGTAGTTTGGGTCAAATCCAAAGTTGAAATGATTTGGTTGGTAAAACACTAAATTTAAGCTAATTCTAAATTTTCTAATGAAATCTTCATTCCTAAAAATAGCATAAATAGATTCAAAATCTCATATGACCACCGCACGTGAGGGCATTTTATTTTTAAAAATAAATTAGATGATTGGCTGCAGCTGAATTCGAACCTCTGACCTGTAAGTTGTGCAACAAGTGAAAAACAGTTGTGCTACTCAAATTTGGATTTCAATTTTACTTAATATATGTTCAACTATAAAAAAAGTCCAATTAAATACAATTACAATGTTTCAATACCAATTTGTAAACCTAATTAATCTTTCTTAAGTATCTCTTTTATTTTTTTGATTCAATAAAATATCCTTACACTTTTTGATTGAATTTTTTGATTTAATTGAAAACATTAGTTTTATATATACTTAGTATTTATTGAGTTATTTTATTGATCATTTTTTTATCAATTATATTTTCACTAGGCTTTAGTCCTCACCAACAATAGCAACTTCTGCGTGCAAAGCGGCAATATTACCCAATGAATTGTGGTTATTACTATTATTAATATCAATTGTTTGAACAGATATTAAAATGTCTCATTATTTAAATAAATATTGTCGGGTACTTTTACATGGTCTTCTGTTTGCAATAAACTAAACTATTATTGCATGCCGTTAGGACAATATTCTTGACAATATCTTAGTTTATGTACTTGTCGTTTTTATAAGTTCTGTTTCTTAACGCAATGGTCTGCTCCATGCTATCACAACTAATAAAGTTTAATTCGTTTTTAGAAGATATGAATCATTTTAATTTTTATTTTTAATCAAATTAATTAGTCGTTTTCCTGTCGGAGTATTATAATAATATTTTTTATAATATTAAAAATCATAATGAATTTTTGAGTTCAAATTAGAATATAACTAATGTTATTACGATAATCAATGGAGTTGTGCTTTATAACAATTAACCGGTAATTTTGCAATAAAACTTAACCAACTTTTTTACTAATGCGTTGCATATATGTTCTTTAAAAGTATTTTAGTTGTCAATAGTTGTAATTTTACATTTAAATTTAATATAATCTTAATAGGTAGGAGTAGCGTTTAAATGCTAGCCGTTCACTATAAACATAATTTGCTTTTAGTGGGATATATTAGACGACATTTATTTAAATGTCGCTATTTTAAGTTTTTTATATTATATATATTGAGGATTTGGTAACATTTATTAGACCTCCTTTATGGGTATGAGTTGCCGTCGTCCTTCCCTCCCTAGACCCTGTCTATAGTTTTCTATAGACGGGATACACAAGGTAGGATGATGATGATGATGATGATGATATTAGACCCTTTAGAAGCATAATAAAAATTCACACTAAAGCTTTTGTTGATATTGAATATAGTGACATTTTTCACAAATATATTATATATTCTAACACACCCCCACACGTGAGCCCTTTAGGCTAGAAGTGTGGATGTAACAAAGACCCTTTTAATTTTAGTATCTGGCAATGAATATCCACTTTAAATGAGAAGTGGTTGAGATTCGAATACGTCACCTTTTGTCACATTAGCTTCTAATTTAACCAATTTAACCAAAGTTGAGAACTCATAATTTGTTATATAGTATATATAAGATAATATGATGTTACTAACAATTTTTTTGTCATTTGAAAAGTTACTTATCATATTAACATGCCTTTCAATTCCTAATTGTTTGAAACCCAATATTAAAATGTTTTGTTTAAAGGAATCTCCCAAACACCTTAAATTAAGTTGAGAACTGCATTGTTATTAAAAATACTCCTTTATCTAATGAGTAAAAGCTAACTTGTGAACATATTTTTTCTTAGGTCAATGTGGAATCTTTAACGGTGGTGGTATAATGACCTACAGGGCCGACTCTAAGAATGGGTAAGAGGGGTCATCGCCAGGGCCCATGTTAAAAAAACGAAATTATTAATTGTTGTAAAAGGTTTATATAGGTTATAAATTATTAAGAAAAAAGGTCTCAATGTGGTATTTCATCCAGCGCCATAAAATATTTATGGCCAGCCCTGATGACCTACCTATATTGATACAATATAAAGGCAATTTTTAACTTAATTGACACTGTCAAATAAACTAGAGAACAAGCATTGTATATAATTTGTAATCCAGTAACAAACCTACCACTCGTAACTGGTAGAAGAGACAAATACACAAAGAGAGAATAAATTAATTAATTAACTTAATTAATGGTGATTGAACTTAGCTAAACATAAAAAAATACTGTACTTAGTCTAATTTAAACAGACAACATAAAGAGGATTAATCTAACATCAAGCCCAACGCTAATATGTACATATGACGTTACGTTTACTTAACAATGACATTTGTATTACAAAATTTTAAAATAATATATTTAACTAATATTGACCCATAATAAGGACCATATGAGCAACGCATTTATAGTGTACAAATTCTTATGAGATACCATCTCTTTGAGAGATCATCTCTAATTTGTTAGGTCTATAAAGGAAAATATAGAATAAGAGTAGACATTAAATTTTAACGGGCGGCGTCTGAGAGATGTCTCTCAAAGATACGATCTCTTAGGAGACCGTTGTTTATAATGTTATACAAACTCGTCTAATGCATGAAATTTATTAGCATGAAAATACATATAAATATGAATTTATATGGCATTGGGGTCGATTGGCAAACCAATCATGATACTGGGTGATTTTAATGAGGTCATGCATCCGAATGAAAGAGTGGGACAAGTTAGACAGGATTTGAGTATGAGAGAGTTCAGAGAATGGGTCCAAGAGCTCCAACTTATTGACGTTCCACTTCATGGTATTAGATTCACCTGGGGGAGACAAGAGTCTCAGAGCAAGCTTGATAGATGTCTATGTAGTAATGAATGGTTTGTGCTTTTCCCGGAGCTTCGCCTAGATGGTTTGAGGAGAAGCTTCTCAGATCACAACCCCATCAGCCTAGCCCTAGAAAGTAGAGTTAATTGGGGCCCAAAGCCTTTTAGAGCCTATGACTGTTGGTTTTTGAATCCAGAGTTCAAGAAATTCTTAAGTAGGGAGTGGGAAAACCTGCCAAACTTGAGTCTCGCCAACAAATTCAAAGCCCTCAAAGGGCCACTGAGAACCTGGAGCAAGGAGAAGTTTGCACATATGGACACTCATATAGACAAACTTGAGAGGGTGGTACATGCACTACAATTATTGGGGGAATCAAGACAGCTTGACGACATTGAGTATGCTAAATAAAGAGCAGCACAGAGCCATCTCAATGCTTGGATGATTAGGAGGGAGAGATGCTAGAGACCGAAAGCTCGCTCATATGGGTTTAGCTTAAAGGACCATAACTCAAAGTTCTTTCATGCATCCACTATGATTAGAAGAAAAGGAAATGAGATTACACAACTGGAGATAGATGGTAGTGTCATTACTGGGGTAGACAACCTGAAATGTGAGATCAACAGATATATTGCCAACAGATTCTCACAACAAAACACCCCGGAGTTGGACTTTGACATGGGTAATCATCCTAGACTCTCCGCTAAGCAGGTGGCTTTTCTTGAGACTATACCGACAAGGGAGGAAGTGAAGGCAGCAGTGTGGGCATGTGGGACAGATAAGGCACCGGGGTTCGATGGGTTTAATTTCAAGTTTATTAGAGAGCTATGGGAGCAAATCAAGGAAGATGTTTACAGCTTTGTCTTGAGGTTTTTGGAGTCAGGACTCGATTCTAGGGCCATTAATGTCACTTGGGTGACTCTCATTCCGAAGGTAGCAAACCCAATATCTATTGACGAGTTTCGCCCGATTAGTATGGTGGGGGCCTTATACAAGATCATATCCAAGCTTCTCTCGATGAGGCTGAGGTAAGTTATTGCCCCTCTTATTGACGAATCTCAGAGTGCATTTGTAATGGAGAGACAGATCCTAGACGGGGTGTTGGTAGCGAATGAGGCTCTTGGGTGGCTAAAGAAGAAGAAGATCCCGGGTGCCCTGCTCAAGTTGGATTTTCAGAAGGCATATGATTCAGTTAGATGGTCTTTTCTTGAACAGGTCATGTTGAAACTAGGGTTTGGGAGGACATGGGTTAAATGGGTCATGAATTGCGTTTGTTCAGCCTCCTTATCAGTTCTGCTAAACGGCTCCCCCCTGAAGCCAGTGAGGATGGAGAAAGGGTTACGACAGGGTGACCCTTTATCACCATACTTATTCATCCTAGTTAGTGAGGCTCTAGTTTGCCTGTTCAAGAGGGCTGAAGAGCAACAGTTGATTAGGAGTGTTAGCATTGGTAGAGATGAGGTGAATTTGAAACATATCCAATTCGCTGATGACACACTGATATTTGTTCCAAGGGATAATAGAGTGGTCACCAATTACTTCAAGATACTAGATGTGTTTGCTATTATGTCAGGGCTGCCACTGAATTACAACAAATCCAACATTATCTCATGGTCCTAGAATGATCGTGAGTAGGCTAGCTCTATTGCTCTTGAGGTGGGCTGTGGCCACGCAAGTTGCCCAGTCACTTACCTTGGGCTTCCTCTGGGCGATGATATGAATAGACGTTCTGCATAGCAATTGGTGATAACAAAAATTGAGAGTAAACTGGCGCTTGGAAAACAAAGCTGCTATCGAGGGCTGGTTGACTAACCCTGATTAAGAGTGTCCTCAATAGCCTACCAATATATTTCATGAGCATGTTTAAGATGCCTAAGATCGTGGCAAAACAAATAGTTCAGCTACAACGGAGATTCTTTTGGGGGGGTATCTACTAATGGCAATCTATTGCCTCCCACAGTCAAGTGGTCCTCTATTGAGCTACCAAAGCAGTTGGGTGGATTGGGGGTAGGAAATATACTGCACAAGAATCTTGTTCTCCTCTTCAAATGGTGGTGGAGGTTCTCAGGGGCGGACATTACGCTATGGAAAAGGATTCTAATCTCCATCTACTACATCAAGGGTTTGAAGGCTTCGTCTGATTCCTTTGGCGGTATTAAGAGTGGCATGTGGATGCAGTTGATGTCCAATGATACAGATACGAAGCAGATTAGAGAGATTGTTGAGGATGGGATACAGATTGTGGTGGGGGATGGGAAAACTACTCGGTTTTGGCATGATCATTGGTCTTCCTTAGGACCATTGAACAAAGCTTTCCCCCGTTTGTTTTTGGCCTCACTCCAAAGTGATGCAACAATAGATCAGATGGGTAGATGGGTGCAAGACGCATGGGTGTGGCAATTCTAGTGGAGAAGGAGGCTATATGAGTGGGAGAGTCAGGATCTTGCAAGAGTGAACCACATTATTGGGCAGATTAGGCCAAATCGAGATATGCAAGATGGAATCAGATGGAATGTGGATTGTTAGCGCTTTCCAACCAAGGCGATTATAGATGATTTATATAGGATAGTTCCCCCTGTTCTCCCCCAGGCAGTTACCTCATATATTTGAAAGATCAAGGTCCCCCCTAGAGTCCACCTTACTATTTGGTTGGCCAGTCTTGAAAAGCTAAAAACTAGTGATCTGCTCTTGGCTACAGGGTTACTTGAACCTACACAGGCCTTATGCCCCTTTTGCAATGAGGAAGTCGAGACTAACTCTCATGTCCTCTTTACTTGCTACTACTTTTGGAGGTTGTGGATGTCGGTCCTGCATTGGTGGCAGATTTCAGGTGTGCTTGCCAATAGGTGTCCCCAGTTTGTTGTTGCATGGAAGGCCTTGGTTCCTCGTCGGGTCAAAGGTAAACTATGGAGCCTTATATTGGGTTGTGTCCTATGGTTCCTCTGGTTTGAACGAAACAAGATTAAGTTTCAGAGTGACACTCCTGATTTGATCGCCTAGTCTATACTGTGAAGGTCCGGGTGGGTGTCTAGGCTAAAGAGCTTCTAGGTCAGGATATTGCCCCTCTACATTGGTGATGGAGACATAGGTAGTAGATGTAGTCTCAGCTAGTGTAGGTGTGTCTTGTGTCCACATGGTGTGTAAGGCGATCCCCACCCCTTATGATTTGCTGCTATGATAGGTGTGTAGATTGTAGCCCCCTGGTGTGTAAGGTGGTCCCCGCCCCTGATGGATCTTTAATCTGCATAGCCCACCCCTATGCGCTGTTCCTGGGTGGCCTGATACTTGAGCCCTAAATCCAATGGCTTTTTCCCCTCGCGGGGTTTTTTATGCCGGAGGTTCTAGGACCCTTAAGTATCAGTGTGATGTATGTTTTTTCAGTTTTATACAATTCCTAATTTGCAAAAAAAAGATATAATTTCTTGATTGAATAAAAAATTATTGATTATTATATAGTCTACATAAAATTAGTTATTTTTGTGAAATTAATGATTATTAAAAAAAATTGTGTTGAAATTGATATCCTTGTAAAATTATTGTCCACATAATCCAATAATTCACTAATTTTCAACAAAATTAAAATATGCATGACAAAGCTCTTAGATTGTGTCATTCATCATTTGTCAATTATCGTTTGTTATTTTTCAACAAAATACATATGTTTAATTGAAATTTTTTAAGGTTGCGTTTGGAAACATGTTTTTCATTTCAAATTCTTAATTTCAATTATGGAATCATAAATGGAGAATTTGAAATGACAAGGTTTGACAAGTCATTCTCAAATTCTCCACTTTAATTACTTTGGAAACAAAGGTGGAATTCACTCAAATCTAAATTTGAAATTTTTTGATTTACCAAACACTTAATTTGATCCAATGCTAGATTTCCAAATGAAATCACCATTCCCAAACATAGCATAAAGGAAATTCTACATGGTAGCATTGAAATTTCATGAGACGCTAATGGTAGCACTTTCGTAAGATTTTTCCCCATGGTAGCATCCAAATTATATCTTAATTAACTGTCGTAGCATTTTCAGTTAAATTCTTGTCAATTTCCATTCATTTTGACGTTTCTACCCTTATTAAGTGCTCTTTAAATTTTGCACTAAATCATTTTTATGTTCTCAAATATATAATCGACCATTTTGACGTTTAATTCACCTTTGACAAAAAAGTGCCTTAAGCATTATTACATAAGCCATAATGTTCACTTAGGTTGCGTTTGGGAACAAAGAATTGAATTAAAATCTTAGAATTCAATTTTGAATTTCTAAATTGTGAACTTCAAATTCAAATTTATTGTTAGGAAAATTTTAGAATTTTCAATTCTATAATTACAAATCCTTAAATTTGTTTGGAAACATTGATATTTTCAATTCCTAAATTTGAAATTCTGACATTGTTTGGCAAATATGAATAATTGCACTTCTAGAATTCAATAGTCTTATTCAAACATAATGGTTCAAAAACATTTTTGGTAAAATATTGTCACTACTACATACTCTAAATACATCCAAACTATTCATATGGAAAAAAAAAATACTCAAGAGTTAAGACATAGTAACACCTAATCAAATTTTTCATTTTCTGGTAGCCCGTTTAGCATATCAAACACTTCCGTGTCCTTCAAAAACAGCTTTGTTGCCTTCAAGACTTCATGTCGTTGTAGTCCGACAACTTTTGAAACAACATCATATACCTCTTTGAAATCAGGCTTTGGTGGAGGTTTGTTTGCTTGTAGATATTTCTCAAACGAATCTGTAAATTTAGATATACACTAGTGGAAAAAAGCTTATTGGCTGCGGTTTTTTTAGGGGTATTGGCTGCGATTTTGTCTCGCAGCCATTGGAGTAGCAGCAAATAAGAAAAAGTTGATGATGTAAGCGTGTTTTGTTTTAGTAATAGTTATAGATAGATTATACATACAGTAGCATTTTCATTGTGCATTTGGTGTGAATTATTAGGTTGTTGTTACACATATAAAGTTTTACTTCTAAGAACATTTAAACCATTACGCCTTTGAAGAGCATCACGAAGAACGCGTGGATCCGAAGCAGAACCTTTCCAATCAGGCAAAACGTAAGTAAAACAAAGATTTGAATCACATGCAGCTAAAATATTTGGGCTACTGTCCCCCTTCCTATTTCGATAACAAGCTCGATCCTTAACAGGTACAGTCATTTTAATATGAGCCCCATCGAGAGCTCCTACAAATCAAACCTAGCCAACGAAAATAAATACATAAATTTATTTTTAATACTATGGCTTACCTCAAATTGCGCTAGTTACATGCTTTTAAATATAACTTTCCAAGCTTAATTAGTGCTTAAAGGACTACGTGAAATTATCGACTAATAGTCTCTTCGGAACGAGCAAATGTCGCTTGCATTGTTCATTTCTTTAAATCATGTGCAAGAACATGAATTAACATTGCTACTATTTCTTGAACTGTAACATATCTTGTAGTAACTAAATCACCCTTGGATCGTAAAATACTACATAATTTCTCAAAACAACGTTTGTCTAAACGTAATTGCTCCCTACATATTTTATCATTCATCAACGTTGTGTGTAGGGCTGCACACGGTCCGGTCTGGTCTGGTTTGACGGAAAAATCAGACCAGACCAGAAATTACGGTCTGGTCTATGGTTTTTTCTTTTTTTTTTGTATTTTTATATTTTAATTATAAGATAGTGTATTCATTTATACATACGTAAATATTAATATATATATATATTCTGAGTCATTAATTAAGTCTACGAAAGCCTTTAAAGTTCAAATACATACATTACCATGAAAAATTACATCACCAAACGACATTGACAAAATATAGTTCAAACCAAATAGAACCGTCTCAAGTCTTCAACCATCGATAAACAAAATACATCACCAAATTCAAAATATTACAATAATTAAGTACATTAAAGACTTCGTCCAGGAATAAGCAATTGCATTAAGGAACGTCGATAACTGAAGGAACCAAACTGATCTTCGATAGCTCTGTACAATAAAAACAAATCAAAAAAATATGATTTTATTAAATAAACATACTACTACTACTACTACTAATAATAATAATAATAATAATAAGGTAAATTCTATACGGTAGCCACATGTTTTATTGAAACGCCAATAATAGCATTATTTTAAGTTTTTTCCACGTAGTAGCATTAAACTTTTATACTTAATTTTTCCGTAGCCATTATCATAACAAAACGTTTGTATTCTGTTAACTCTATCTACCTTTAGTACTCCTAATTGTTCTTACTCATTCCCCATTTTCTCTCTCCTCCATTTTCACCCAATTGAACCATAACCTAAAATTTGAGTATAAAGTTTTTCTTCTTCAATTACCACTACAATTAAACACCCCATATGAGTAATTAGAGAAACCTCAATCTTAGCATTATTTCCATTATTATTTCAACCAAATTTAGACCCAGCAATTTCAGAACCGTCCATTAGCTCTAGAAGCAATTTCAGAACCGTCAATCTTAGCATTACCTTGGACTTGGACTTCTTCTAGTTGTCTCCAAAGTAGATGTAGGTTCACCTGACGAACACTGACGAACTACCAAAAAAATAAAAAATCAAACAGACACCAAAAATCAAAAAAATCAAGTCATAAAAAACTGAAATAAAACAGAAAAATTAAAAAAATCAAAAAATAAAACCAAAATACTTACATTACGAGATTCTACACTTGATTCCGTGTTGAAAAATCGAAGAACACTGACGAACTAACGGATACCTGACCGGGAAACCGTATTAATATTCGAAATACTTAAAAAAGAGTTGAAGAAGGAGAATGAAAAACTAAGAAAGAGTTGAAGAAAGACTACCTGGTGAGTCGACTCGTGATCGTGAATGATGATGGACTGAAGTAAGTAGCAACAAGGAGAAGAATGAAGATTCAGGAAGTAATGGAGGAGGAGGACAATGGCATTGGCAGGTTGTATGAAGCGCCGTTTTGCTTCATTTAGGAATCAGGAAGAGTAATGTTAAGAATACCTAGGGTTTTTTTAGTTTACTAGTATTTGAGGGTAATAATGGGGTTGGGAGTTGGGCCAAATTAAAATAAAATTTTTAAAGTCAAGTCCTAATAGCCCTCTTAAAATACGATTTGGGTTACGGTTTCCGGTTTTCACCAGACCGTAATTTTAATACGGTTTCCCGGTCCGGTCTGGTCTAAAAATTTAAAAACCGTGACCAGACCGGAAACCGTATTTTTAAAAAAAATAAAACCAGACCAGACCATTTAGACCGTAGACCAGACCAAATACTTAAATTACGGTTTGGTCCGGTTTGGTTTACGGTTTAGACCAAACTATGTTCAGCCCTAGTTGTGTGTGTGTGTGTGCATATATATATATATATATATATATATATATATATATATATATATATATATATATATATATATATATATATATATATATATATATATATATATATATATATATATATATATATATATATATATATATATATATATATATATATATATATATATATATATATATATATATATATATATATATATATATATATATATATATAAACAAATTTGCCAAGAAAAAAACTTCTAATATAAACAATCGAAAAGACTATGTCGTAAATGTTTTTAACGTAATTTGCAATATGATATATTTCCTCCTATTCACCACAAGTGTTTCGTTTACTTTTTGAACATTATTTATTTCTTACTTTTAATTTGTATCTTATCATAATCAATAACTTAAAACATAATCAAATGAGATTTTGTCTCAAAACAATAGTATTATTCATATTAACTTTTCACAAAGTAAATGGGACACTTGTGATGAATAGGATGGAGTAAATTTTTATATCAATAAGTGAATCAATTATTTTCAGAATCAGTGATAATTATATATCAAAAATTATAAAAAGTTAAAAAATGAGTCTCATTTCAATTTATCTTACTTTTTAACATAAGTCGATTTCCGCCTACGATATAAGTCTGTAACCCATTAAAAATATAAAAAAAAGATATTATGAAGTTATATAGTAAGACGATCTAAACAAAATATCACTTAAACTAATTTAATTGTAACTAATTTATAAATTAGTTACAAATTTTCTTATAAAAGTCAAAATAATAAATTGAAATTCTTAATAAATTAAGTTCCTTCTATTATGGTTGACATATAATGTTTTTTTATTTATTAGAAACCCTATAAAAAATTAAAATATACAAAATTAAAAATAAATATTTATACATTTCAAAAAATGCGATGAGAATGGATCGAACACGCGACCTTCAGATCTTCAGTCTGACACTCTCCCAACTGAGCTATCCTCGCTAATTATTAATTATTGATACATAAAACTAATTATTACATACTAGTGTAGAAATCAGTGCATGCATGATTTTTTTGACATCGACATATACAAACATATGTTATATTAACAACTAAAGCTACAAATATTATGTAGTAGAAATACACAATTTGTAAGTTACATATATATATATATATATATATATATATATATATATATATATATATATATATATATATATATATATATATATATATATATATATATATATATATATATATATATATATATATATATATATATATATATAAACAAAAAAAAGAGATGAGAGAGAAAGTTAGAGTGAGAGAGTCCCATAGAGAGAATGACGGTGCACTTTGGAAATCTCAAAGGACACTGCACACTGTGGAAAAGAACCGTGGTAGCCGACCTACACCAAGTCTCCTGCCTTACCAACGGTCCCTTCATGGCCAACGTTCAGACCACCACCATAGCAGCCGCTATTTTCAAAATTCAAATGTTCATGAATATTACCGCCCAAAGCAAGTACACTTTCATGACCCTTCGTTCAAAAACTACGGTACCATCTGAAAACCAAAGGAACGCTTCCACCACTGACCATGGCCACCGGGGGTTTGCTCGCCTCCCATGGAGGTGGGTGCCTCGGGAGCCGCTCTTGGTGGAGGAAACTGATAGAGTCACAACGGTGTTCGTCGATGGTATTCAACGCAACATGGCAAAGGAATGGCTTGGGGACTTGTTCTCTGAATATGGGAGAGTCTTGGATGTTTACATTTCGTCCAAAACTAGAAGACACAGCAGGACGCGTTTGGGTTCGTGAGATACGCCAAAAAGACAGAGGCTTTAACCGCCATTAAAAAACTGGACGACTTTTTGGTAAAAGGGAAGATGATGAGGGTGTCATTAGCTAGATAAAATAAAAAAGGGAAAGCCTTTGAGGGAAGAAAGAAGAATGTGAGTAAAAGTGTCACACACAGCAGGGGTATTACTTTTCCGGCATGGCGCGATGGACGAAGCTACAGTGAGGTTGTCACTGAAAAATAGAGTACGTTGCGGAATTTGGGTGTGGATCGAGGCATTGAACAACGAATGTCGAGAATAATAGAAGAAAGTCAAGACCAAGCACAAAACAAGTCTAGGGCAGTTGATAAGGAAGTACCCAGAACATCACAGCCCCATAGAATTGTGGGAAACCCGATTCTACGATTCACCATGAAAGCTGGAATAAGTGAAACTATGAAAGAAAAATTGGAGAATGCTCTCATTGGCGAGGTGAGAGATGGAATGATACCGAAAGAAGCAGCAACTTTGGTGGAGAACTCCGACGTCGAGGTAACATTCATGGCGTCTTTATCACATAATAGATTACTCTTACTATTTGATGAGGAGATAGAGAAGAGGAGAGCCTTGGAGCAGGGGTCGAGTTTATGGAATATTTTTGTTTCTGTGCGTAACTGGTCCATGAGTGAAAAATGTGATGAAAGAATGACTTGGCTTGAATGTAATGGTCTCCCTCCTCTTTGTTGGTGCCCAGAAAATTACAAAGCCATAGGTGAAAAAAGGGGAAGGGTAATTCGTATAGACCATGAACGGGACGGAACTACCTGTCTAACATATGCACGCATTCTTATTGTAACGAATATACAACAAGGAATCAATGCTTGTATTAGAATGGAATGGGAAGGTGGCAATGGTGAGGTGTGGGTGCGAGAGGTGGGATGCTTCAATGGAAATTATATGCTGTGTGGGAATGATGAAACACAAACAATGGAAGACATGAGTGATGAGCAAAAATGCAATGACCGTGAAAATATGGAAGGAGAATGCCACGAAAAGTCGCCATCTATTGAGGCTGTATAGGAGACGCAAGGGGAGGATGGTGAGAGTAAAATGTGGAATAGTGACTGTGAGGTGGACAAACATCAAAATACAGTGGATATGTCGTTGGATGAAATGGTAGTGGGTTACCCATCATGCCCAGTCCAGGATGTAGACAGGGACTTTGACCCGATGGCTTCGGTTGAATGCACACTATCTAGGACGGATTGTGAAGGGGATGCTAACAAGGAGATAGGAAGAACACACACCGGAAAAAGAATGCGTGCCAGACCAAGAAGGTTGGGGAACTCTCTCCCCGTTCCCCTCTTAGTAGAATCAACACCTTCCAAGTGTTTTATCGAGGTAGTTGAAACATGGAAGACGGTAAAGCTACTTGGAGCTTCATCCCCTACGGAGGATGAGATGGTGACGAAAATTAGAAAGTCAAAAAGAATACAAAAGTTGGAGATGACCAACCAAGGTCGACGTGAACAGTAAGACTTTCTTCCCCTTGGTGAATTATTTATCATGCATAACATGAACTTGTTGTTTTGGAATGTTAGAGGTTTAGGAAGGGGTGAAAAAAGCATTGGTATTAGAAACTTGATTAGTAGGAATAAAGTATCCTTAATTGGGCTTGTGGAAACAAAACATAGGCACTCCTTTGATAGACGGGTTAGAAGAATGTGGGGGTCCGATGAGTTTGATTGGTGTGAATCACTTGCATCCGAAACACATAGTGGAGGTATTGTCGCCATATGGAATCCCAGTGTGTTCAATGTCTCACAAAGAATAATTGGGGAAAGATGGATCATCTTGGAAGGCATTTGGAGTGATGGGAATTTTAGCTGTTGCATGGGAATTATATATGGACCCAATGATAGGGAGGGGAGAAGTCGTATGTATGAAGCCTTAAAAGGAGTCTTGGTGGCAATAGGTAAACCTATTCTATTGTTAGGGGATTTCAATGAGGTACTAAATCCAGGGGAGAGACAAGGGCAATTCAGATATGAAGCCGGCATGCGAGAGTTTATAGAATGGGTAGAGGACCTCCAACTCATCGATGTGCCACTACTGGGGATAAAATTTACATGGGGAAGGTTGGAACCCAAAGCAGACTTGATTGATGCCTATGTAGCAATGAGTGGTTCCTTTAGTACCCTGACATACAGCTTGAAGGCTTAAAAAGAAGCTTCTCCGATCATAATCCATTATTACTTTCCTTGAAGAGAAAAGTCGACTGGGGTCCAAAGCCATTCAGAGCTTATGACTGATGGTTTCTCAATCCGGAGTTCAAAAAGTTTCTATGCAGGGAGTGGGCAAACATACCAAACATGGGTCTTCCGAATAAATTGAAGGCGTTAAAGGCGCCCTTGAAAACTTGGAGCAAAGAAAAGTTTGCAGGGATGGACAACAAGATTGAAAAGTTGGAAGAGGTTGTTCATGAGTTACAGATTGTGAGTGAAAATAGACAACTCAATGATGTCGAAAGTGCAAGACTTCGTACGGCCCAGAGCCATCTTCATGCTTGGCTGATTCGAAGAGAAAGGGTGTGGAGGCAAAAAGCTCGTACATATGGGATTAGCATGAAAGACCACAATACCAAATTCTTCCATGCATACACCATCATCAAGAGAAAAAGAAATGATATAGCCCAACTTGTGATTGATGGGAACACCATTATGGGGGTAGAAAACCTAAAGCGAGAGATTCGACAATACATGATGAAAAGATTCTCTCAATCATACACTCCGGAGCTGGATTTTGATATGGGTGATCACTCTAGAGTAACCGCCGACCAAGTGGCCTTCCTTGAGGCCATGCCGACACGAGAAGAAGTCAAAGATGCAGTTTGGGCATGTGGGGTAGACAAAGCACGTGGATTTGATGGTTTCAACTTTAAATTTATCAGGGAGATGTGGGAACAGATCAAAAAGGAAATCTAAAGATTTGTGATAGGTGTCTTTGAGGGGAGTGTGGATATCAGGGCGATAAATGTAACATGGGTGACACTAATTCCGAAAACAACAAGCCCCGCCTCAATAGAAGACTTTCGACTAATCAGCATGGTTGGAGCACTATAAAAAATCATATCAAAGCTTTTGTCCCTAAAGCTGAAGGTGGTCATTGCCCCCCTTATAGATGAGTCACAGAGCGCATTCGTTATGGACAGACAGATATTGGATGGGGTTCTGGTAGCAAATGAAGCAATAGGGTGGCTTAGGAAGAAAAAAATACCGGGTGCACTCCTAAAGTTAGATTTTTAGAAACCATACGATTCAGTAAGATGGTCATTTCTAGAAAAAGTAATGCTTAAGATGGGATTCGGGAGGAAATGGATACGGTGGATTATGAGGTGTGTAAGCACAGCATCACTATCAGTCTTGATGAATGGGTCCCCACTCAAACCCATTAAGATGGAAAAGGGGTTGCGTCAAGGTGACCCCTTTTCTCCCTACTTGTTTATTCTAGTGAGTGAAGCACTTGTGAGTCTTCTGAGGAAAGCAGAGGTGCTGAAGATAATTGAGGGGATCGAGATTGGGAAAGATAAGGTTCGATTGAAGCCTCTCCAGTTCGCTGATGACACTCTGATGTTTGTGCCGAAAAATAACAATGTCTTTAGGAACTATTTCAAGATTCTAGATGTCTTCGCCATTATGTCGAGGTTGAGCCTTAACTACAGCAAATCTAGCTTCATTATGGTGTTCAAGTGGCAATGGATGGGCGATTGATAAAGCAAACAGTGTGGGGTGTGATCACAAGACTTGTCCGGTCTCATACTTGGGATTGCCTTTGGGAGATAATATGACCAAATGCTCTGCGTGGAAACCTGTGTTAGAAAAGATTGAAGGAAAGTTAGAATCATGGAAGGCAAAGATACTTTCTAGAGCTGGGAGACTTACATTGATCAAGAGCGTACTTAACAGCCTCCCTGTATACTACATGAGTATGTTTAAGATACCTAAAGCAGTGGCACAGAAAATTGTCAAGTTGCAACGGAGTTTCTTTTGGGGGAAATCAGCAGCTGAACACATGGTAATTCCTACAGTAAAGTGGTCCTGCATAGAACTACCAAAGAACTTGGGTGGGTTAGGTGTTGGGAACATATTGCATAAGAATCTCATCCTCTTATTCAAATGGTGGTGGAGGTTCTTAGGCAGTTATATCACTCTATGGTAGCGTATCCTTATTTCTGTCCACAATATCAAGGGGTTGAAAGCCACATCATAATCCTTTGGCAGAATCAAGACAGGCACCTGGGCACAATTGATGGCGAATGATGCAGAGACAAAGAAAATCAGAGAAATAGTGGAGAATGGTCTGCTATGCACTGTAGGTGACGGAAGGTCGACGAGGTTTTGGCATGATAAATGGGTCTCAGGAGGAGCAATGAGAGAAAGATTCCCTAGACTATTCTCGATTTCCATTCAAACTGAGGCGACCATTAATCAAATGGGGGCCTGGGTGGAGAATGAGTGGGTATGGAATTTCAGATGGAGGAGACAACTGTATGATTGGGAAATGGAAGATCTTGAGAGCTTAAAGCTACTGCTGGAGCAGACACTGCCAGATAATAATAGGAAGGATGGAGTTAGTTGGAATGGTGTAGACTATCAGAAATTCCCTATTAAATTAGTGGTGGCACAATTGTATGAAGATCTACCCCCCACAATCCCAAAGCAAGTATCCTCATACCTGTGGAGCATCAAAGTACCTCCTCGAGTGCATATCATTTTATGGATGGCTTGCCTTGAAAAACTGAAAACAAGGGATTTACTTGTAGATAAAGGCATACTAGCCCCCAACCAAGCCGCATGTCCTTTTTGCAGCGTGGAGATTGAAACCAACACCCATATCACATGTCAGTATACTTGGTGCGTATGGATGAAGATCCTCAGGTGGTGGAATGTATCAGGCGCACTACCTAAACAATGCCCCAAGTTCATCCTAGCTTGGAAGAATCTGGCCCCCAGACGAGTTAGAGGGAAATTGTGGGATCTAATCCTGGGATGTATGATATGGTCGATATGGCTCGAGAGGAACAGGATCAAGTTCAACAATGGCACAGTGGATGGAAACGCACTATTCTACACCTTGAAGATTCGTATTCGAACGTGGGCAAGAGAGCTACTTGGAGTGGAGATGTCACCTTCCAACACTTGGTGACGTTTTTTGTCTTAGTAGGTGATAGCTCAAAGTAGGATGCTTGTATTAAAAAGGGTGGTAGACCCTCATGGTGTGTAATATGGTGTGTAATAGGATGTAGTATGGTTTTGAACTAATGCATAGCCCACCCCCTATGCGCTTGTTGTGGGTGGCCTGGCTTTTGGTCCCTATCTCCAATGGCTTTTTCCCCTCGCGGGGTTTTTTATGCCGGCGGTCTTAGGGGCACCAACTGTCAGTGTGGTGTTTTTTGATTATATATAATTCCTAATTTGCAAATATATATATATATATATATATATATATATATATATATATATATATATATATATATATATATATATATATATATATATATATATATATATATATATATATATATATATATATATATATATATATATATATATATATATATATATATATATATATATATATATAGTGTAGTTTTAAAAATTGTCAGCAATACATTATGCAATATATTATATCCTCTTACACAACAAAAAATACAAAGGTTTTAGACGCTTTTATTCATAGTTTTTCGACGCTTTTTCCCGTCTAAAATAATTTTTTAGACGCTTGCAGAAGCGTCTAAAAACTAACCGTCACAAATGTTTTTAGACGCTTTATTTTAGACGCGTTTTTGGGTCTAAATAGTGTTGCTTTATATTGTGTTTTGCACCTTATTTATACAACATTTAAGGTTTTGTGTTTAGATGCATTAAAACGTCTAAAAGGTTTTTAGACGCTTTTATGTATTTGTTTTTTAGAAAATAATTTATTCAATTTAATTATAAATCAATGCTAGTCAAAGATCAAGATAGTTTGGTGGTAGAGATATTGCACAAGATCAAATGTCATGTCTAGGGATGTCAACGGGTCGGATCTGGACCGGGTCTAGGTGGACCCAGGTCCAGATCCATTTTCAAGAACAGGTCCATATCCGGATCCACGGGTCTATTTTTCAGGACCCAGATCCGGATCTGTAGATATTATGGATCCAATACCGGATCCGGGTCCAAAACGGATCTTACTTGTTTTTGCCCTTTTTGGTGTATTTTCGCATCGTTTTGAGATTGCCATGTTGCTATTCATAGACTAATGATAATAAATATATAATTTCACAATCGATCACTTAAAAAATACTCAACATTAAAAATAATTCAATCAAAACAAATTAACATAAATCAATCATTAAACTTAACACAAGTAAAAAATACTCAATATTAAAAATAACTCAATCAAAACAACTAAACTCAACATAAATCTACCATTAAACTCAATATAAATAAAACTAATCAACATAAATCAAAAGAAATGTAGGGAAAAAAAATTTGGGTTTATACCCTCAACTGGTGGAAGTGGCGGCGGCGTAGGACTGCTCTGGGAGGCTGCAGGCTGCGGGTGTGCGGCATGGGAGTTGCTGCTGTGAAGACTGTGAGAGGGAGTATGGGACGACTTTCCTTCAAATAGAGTTTCTGAATTTTCACTTCAGTCTTCACTAAATGGGAGTTGGGGGGTAGTTTTGAAATAACAGAAAAACTTGGCCGAGACGGCCTCAATATGAGACGGGACATGGGCCGGCCCAATGATAGGCGCGTGGCGTGCACGCGCGCGCTTTGCCCTTTAAAATCGTTTTTTTTCATTTTTCTGGAAAAATTTCAATTTGGACCTTAAATGTATCAATTTTGACCTTAAAGATATCAATTTTACTCTTGCTTTGCTCAGTTTTGCATTCAAGTTAGAATAAGAAACAAACACATAATTTGATTGCATACCATTCTTTGTTAAACATATACAACTTGTACAACAAATTTTTGCATCAATTACATACATCAAATAATTTGCACATCAAATGATTTCTATAACTACATATACAATATGAATGGATAGTTAACGTTACAACCTATAAAATGGAGTATTTTGAACATATCAACTATTATGTTTAGAGGAGAATTTAGTATTTTAACATATCAACTGATTATGTTAAGAGGAGAATTGAGTATTTTAACATATCAACTTATTACTGTAATGGGGAAACTGAGTATTTTATCATATCAACTAATCATGTTAAGAGGAGAATTGAGTATTTTATCATATCAATTGATTACTTTAAGAGGGAAATTGAGTATTTTAACATATCAACTGATTATGTTAAGAAGGAAATTGAGTATTTTAACATATCAAATGATTACTTTAAGAGGAAAATTGAGTATTTTAACATTACAACATTACAATTGGTTAAAACATAATCAATGTTCTACTAACATAATCATTGTAGTAAGTTAGCCTTCATATATTAACATCAATGTTTACCCAAAGCATTTAGACATACATGTTCTACTAACAAACTAAGATATTGTAGATATAATTGTTTCACATTCATTCAAACCAAAATAATTTCATTGTTAATTTATTCAATTCTCATTTTATAGTATTTAGTTTCATGATTAATATAGTTCATACATGTATAATTAAATTGAAATTGATATCTTTAAGGTCAAAATTGATATAAAATGTTCTTCAAAAAAAAATTAATATAAAATGTACATAAATCATGCGTATCAATATTAAGTTTTTATAGTATTCAGTTTCATTGTTAATTTATTCAATTCTCATTTTATAGTATTCAGTTTCATGATTAATGTAGTTCATACAAGTATGATTAAATTGAAATTGATATCTTTAAAGTCAAAACTGATATCTTTATGATTAGAATTGAAAAATGCCTAGAAGATGGAATCGAAGAGAGAAAGGTGGGCTGGGCCTCGTCTCAGAATGAGATGGTCTCGGCCAATACCGGCTGTTGAAATAAAGTGGGATGGGAGTGGAGTGGGAGACAGTAGGTAAAGGGAAGGGTTACTTAAGTTGGGTATTGGGAGTTGGGTTTCTGACTTTCACGTGGGTATAGTATTTTATTTTACTTGGGTAAGGATTGTTTGTAATTTAAATATTTAATATATAAAAAAACGAGTCCTTAGATTCGCGGGTCCGGGTCTAGGTATGTTACTCAGATCCAGATCCAGATCCATGAATTTCAATTAGACCCGGACGTGATGGGTCTATTTTTTTAGACCCAGATTCGTGAAAACGGATACAGATTCACGGATTTGGGTCAGGTCCAATACCCAATGCCATCCCTAGTCATGTGATTTTTCTTTAGCAAATAAATAAAATTTTATTTGGCAAAACTCTCTTTTATCGTGAGACAAAGAATTTTCCAAATCTTTTAGTATGATGTATGATATGATAAGTTTTCTTGTTGGTATAACAATAATGAAAACTACCAACTTATGTTGGAATATGTATCCACTTAAAACATTTACTAGAACATCGATCCAAAAATTTTTATTTGCGGCAAATTATTGACTAGTCATCTACCAACACAATCGGGTCAATATAAAAATACCGACTGCCTTTTTGTTTCTAGTTCATACTAAAATGTTCAAAACTGGATGTTGGATTAATTCGGATCTAGAATTTTTTTTTGGATAGTTAAAATCATTATGCGGTTCCTATATGAAAACCGAATAACATGAATTTAAATATCCAATTTAATGCGGTTTTAAAATTCATATATTATTTAGACTAAAAAAAATACGTTTGCTTGCACATACTCCTACATATAAAGAAAAATTATTATAAATACATGATAAAAAGTATAGACTAAGACGAATCTAATAAGATCTCACAAGGATATATTTTTTCATAAAAAATATGTATCAAAAACATTAATCAAATTTGTCTCTCCTTGAGGTTGAATATTCCAAATGTGAAGAACATTATTACAAAACGGAGGGATTTATATTTAAGCTTATTTCACTTTCTTTCTTTAAACATATTTATTTTTTAAAATTTGAAAACAAATCAATATGGGAATATGGTTAGGTTTCCAAAAGTTTCAATTAATTAACAACAAATTAGTTGTGCAACTTAGTTATAATCATGGTTATCAAAATCTCGATCCTGATCACCGATTCTACGATATTACGATCCAGAATTAGGCGACCGATCCGGATCGTAGGTAGGATCTTAATTTGGTAGAATCGTACGATCCTACTTAGCTCCATGATTTAAGTGGTAGGATCATAACACGATTTTACGATCCTACGATCTTACGATCCGATCCTATTAAGGTAGTTTCAATCGTATAAAAATTTCATATAATCCAGATTTTACTTATGTATATATATATATATATATATGAATATATCTAAACAATTATATCAATTTGACTAAAATTCACGTTTTTCTCGATTCGAATTTTAATTATTATTATTAAAGGTATTTTTTACAAAACTTAATAGTTGAAGTCAAATAAGTGTTAATTTATACCTTAAAACATAAAAAAGAACAAATACAATTGAAAATTAGTTATCTAAAGCATATAAATGCATATTTGTAGGATCACACGATCCTACGATCCGATTCTACCGATTTCGATCCTACCCCCTCAACGATCCTACGTAGAATCCCGATCCTAACAACCTTGGTTATAATTAAGAATTATACATGTTCCCGTAGAAAACTAAACAACTAACACTCCTAGTAACGATATTAAAAACGTCTTACAAGTCCACAAAAATGTTATGAAATGCTGTTAAGGATTTTAGTTACTATCGAGGGATCTAATCCGATGAAAAAGTCAGTTATGGATAAGAAAGCTTGTTTAACCTTTCTCTTAGAGTGCACAGTGGCCTTTTGCTCTAGACAACATATATTAGAGCTTATTTTTATGAATGTGAGATCCATTGTAGAATAGTGCAGTTAGGGATGGCAATGGGCGGACTCGACTCGGATTATATACATACACTACAAACAATGTTGCTTCTAGCCACACTTAATTAAGTGTGGTAAATTATTGGAAGCTCTTATGGGTAGAACAACTTTAGCCACACTTAATAAGTGTGGAGACAATAACGTCACTTATAAATGTGGGGAAAAACTAGTTTAGAAAATAAAAATATAGTAATTAATGTAACTACACATATAAGGGTGGGGAAAAAATCATACAAATAGCCACACATATAAGTGTGACTATAGACCAATTAAGAAATTTGAAAGACATTTAAAAACCTAATTTAAAAACTTTGAAAAAAAAAACAAAGTTTTAAAAGCTTACTTGCGCGCCGAAATCAATAATAATAATAATACTGATAATAATGATAATAATAATAATAATAATAATAATAATAATAATAATAATAATAATAATAATAATAATAATAATATTGATTAACGACTAATATTTTTACAAATAAAGAATTGAGGTACAAGTCATTAGATAATAAGTATAATAGCCTTGCAAAATATATCACAAAATACCTCTTGGTCTGGTGGTTGAAGTGGTGTGCATTTCACCACACTTATAAGTGTAACCCATTTATGAATTAACCACACTTATTATGTGTGGGCAATATTTCCCCACACATCCATAGCCACACTTATTTAAGTGTGGGGAAATATTTTAGGCACACATATATGTGTGGCTACGTGCATTTTTAAGTGTGGCTATATGCAACATATTTTGTAGTGATACTCCGACTTTGCTCCGGATAATAGTCGGGCTTTTGTTTTCAGTCCACCTCCACTCGAAGTCGGGTCGGAGTCTTGGATTTTTCATAAGGTCCAACTCCGGTCTGTCTCTAACTCGGACTCGGATCATAAAGTCGGAGTCGGAGTCGGATGACTTTATCCTCGGACTCGAATCAGATTATTTTCCTCGGATTGAGTTAGACTAGGATCGGATTCGGACTCAATTGATATCCCTAATTGCAGTGATTGCTTAAGAATGCTTGAATACTTGGTATTACTTGAATGCTAAGAGCTAACGTACCTTTAGTATTGCTAGACAATGTAGAATTATAACAGTGGGTATGGAGAGAGGTATCCAAAACCGTAAGGTCATACAAGACATTTTACCTTTTTGGAATCTTTCTAGGGATCACCAAAAAGGCGTGGAATGTTCTCTAAAGCGTATGTGGAGCTCATTGATTAGTTGTTGCTAGTTTTGCAGCTGTCTTTTGTCCTTTTGTGGTGAATGTACCAAGGTAGGTAGTGGTTTCTTACCTCATACAAGCATGGAAACTTTTATCATGTGACTACAACTATCACTTGACACGTCACCATTGTTATTATATATATCCTTCTCACGATGTTAACACCATTATCTTTATCTGCGTTCTTCCCTGAGTTGGCGCATCACTACTATGAGTCAATTTACCCATGGCCTTCATTTTGGGTTATCTTGACCTTCGATAAGGTTACAGTTTCTTTCTCAGGGAGCTGGGATCTTTAAAGAAATCGTTATTGATTTCTTCCTCTGCTCAAGGGAGCAATTGGGGTGCTTCTCTCCTAAGAAGGTCTAAAGAATAAGTATCATCAACTTAGAATTGTTATTGCCATGTGTTAGGGTGCTAGGATCAATCTGTCACATTTGTCATCATTCAATTAAGTCTTGAAGGCCAGGAGAATGATGGAATTTTCAAGTTTGATCATTGTCAGGCACTGTGTCCTGAAACGTGCAATGTATTTATTGAGTATAATCCCTTTTTTATTTACACTTCGTCATCTTAATGGAATACTTAGGCCTCTTGACGAATGGTGCATACTAGCTTATAAACCTAGTAGCTAAATCATCAAAAGCAGGTGATAGAGCCTTCTGGGAAGCATTAGAAATATATCTGAGCCATCCTTA
This sequence comes from Amaranthus palmeri, assembly GCA_019776075.1. Lineage (NCBI taxonomy): Eukaryota > Viridiplantae > Streptophyta > Magnoliopsida > Caryophyllales > Amaranthaceae > Amaranthus > Amaranthus palmeri. The sequence continues at coordinate 124,063 of JAAKBH010000614.1, read as the reverse complement.
TCATTGTGAGGGTAAAGTTTTCATATCAGGAAGTATAACTGTAGACCCTTAGAGTCATGTGATCCTGCTAAGAGTTGGCACGCTCTATAGGATTTGAGTTTTCGTCATACGTGACATGATCGGGTAGTTTCACCCTGTCGACAAACACATTCATTATCTCTTGCTCCAGCTCCTCCTGTTTATTCTTCGCTCTAGGGAATGCTTCCTGTCCCCAAGTTTGTTATTCTTATCGTCCTCGTAAGGAGGATAAGAAATAGGGTTGCTAGGTGCAGCCCTCTTGGGTGGAGGATTAGCCATGGGGTTATTCCTTGTAGCACTAACGGCTTGAGTTAAGCCATGGGAAAGAGTTGCTATTTCTTCAGAAGTTAGTCCTCCACTAGGTAAAGTGACAAACTCAGTTCTTAGTGGAGAAGGTGCTCACACTAGTGAGAGTGTAATTTTATCGACATTAGTGTCTTTGTCATCCATAACTACAATTAGGTTATGGATGTAAATGCGGTTCCACTCATATTCAGCATGAGAGTTTGGGTCACTTATGAAACGTGTCCCATAAGTTTGTTGAGGATTTGAGATTCACCTAACTTTTTCCTGGTTATGTTAGCCAAATCTGGATCGTGGGTTTTGCTTGGAGCTAATCATTTTCTCAGAAAAAGTGGTCGGTGAAAAAAGGATTTTTGATTTTTTGTGAGTAAAGTAAAACATAATATGAAAGAAGTTTAGGCCTTCCTAGATCCAAATTGTTCATGTAGGAAATCGAACAATTAACACTCTTAGTAATGATATAAAAAACGTCTTTTAAGTCCACAAAAGGTTATGAACTGTTGTTAAGGTTTTGAATTGCTATCTAGTATGCCTTGAACTTTCTCCCGCACAGTGAAAAAATGAGGGTCGGAGACGGGTGCTCTGGGGGGGAGCTCCTCCGATGATAAAGTAAGTATGTGAATATGAAAGGTTGCCTAACCTTTCTCTTAGAGTGCGTAGTGGCCTTTAGCTCTTAAAAAAAAATTAGGGGTTGTTTCATGAATGTGAGATCCTTTGTAGAATAGCATGGAGTGATTGCTTAAGAATGCCTGAATATTTATGATTGCTTGAATGCTAAGAGTTAGTGTACCTTTGGTAGCTTTTATCACGTAACTACAGTTTTCACTTGACACATCACCATAGTTATTGTATCCTTGTACGGGTGTTCATACGTCTATCTTCATATGTGTTTTCCCCAAAGCTTGCCCTATCACTCCCATGGGTCTAGTCACCTTGGGGCATTCATGCCTAGTTATATCTTGTAAGGGTGTGTCTTTCTCAGGGAGATGGGGCCCCTAAGAAAATCTTCATCAATTTCTTCCTCTATTTAGTGGAGCAGTTGGGGTTCCTCCTTCATGAGAGGGTCTCATGAGTGAGTGTCATCATCGTAGAATTATTATTGCCACATGTCAGGGTGCTAGGATCATGAACTAGTTCCTGGCACGTACAACACTTATTAGTAATTAAATAAAATTCTTTTAATAAAAATAAATAATTTTTAACAAAAAATTAAAAATAATGTTTGAAATATCGGATATTCTAATACCCGGTTTTCCCAATATTACAATTGGAATTCTATATCCGCTTTTTAAAAACAGATAAGTTATCCGGTTATCTAATATTTCGAATTCCCTAGTTAATACGAACAATTATTCTTGCTAAAAGCTTACTGATCTAGTGTTTTTGATCACTTAAGCAGCCTGAAGTTGGGGCCGAAAGCGTTTGAACAAGCATTATGCAAAACGGGTGTTAGAGATCACAACATTGTTCTGTTATATTAATCTTAATTAATTAGATTATAATAATTAACAAGTTATTAGTTTACCTTAATTTGACTTCATACCATGTATACACACCTTGTAAGTTGTAGCACTAATATGAAAACAAATACAGACCAATATCCATACCCAAACACTAATATTCATTTTTAGGATCATTGTTATAACTTAAATAAACTTAATCACCATGACACCTTTTGGTTATTGAAACTTCTTTTGTCAACTGTTATTCCAAGATGCAAATAATACACAAAAAATTCATTTCATGGAAATTTTATGAAAAAAACAATTAGTACTAAAAATAACTTCCTATAATAACTAAATTTCAATGTAAATCAAACAAGACTGCCTATTTTGTCCACATATATTCTTAAAATCTTATATTCTCATTATTTTATACTTTCTTTGTGTTTAAGTTGCTCTCAAACACATTTTTACACTGTCTAATGTGTTTGTCAGATCATACGTGTCTTTAGTTATACTCCCTCCGAATCTTTTTAGTTGTCTCATTTCCTTATTTGGCAAATTCATATCAATTTTGTCATATTTCCTTTTTTGTCTATCTTTTTTTTTACCTAAATACCCCCACTTTTACTACTTCCAATACCCAACTACCACCTTTACAATTAATTTAAGGGAAATTATCAATGGTGCCCCTGTGTTTTGGCCTTTTATCAATGGTCTACAATCTTTTTTTTTTTTCCAATGGCACCCCTGACGTTTAGGGTAATTAACAACCGTGACCTTTTAAGGTTTTTTTCGTTAAAAATCCGTTAAGTTTATGAAATCAACCTAACTATGGTTAGTTTCCCTTCTTCTTCTTCTTCACTCCTTCCATGGCTGCCTTCCATGGCTGCCCTATCTTCAAAATTCAGAAAAATCTCTTAATAACTATAAATATACAAGAAATATCCTTTAGATTAATCTAATTTGAGTGTTCATTCATTGATTCATTACTTTTTTTCACTCTCATTATACAACATTACATGATTTCATAGGGCTATTTATTCCATCATCTCATCTCCCTCTTCTTCAAATTTAGAGGGAATCAACACACAAGACTAAAACTTTGTTCCATGAACAACAACTACCATTGAATCCCTTTTTCTCAATCATACAAACTTTTCTCAATAGTTCTATTTTTTCTCTATTTTCCCCCTATGTCTTCTCTCTTTCTAACCCTAATTTCTGATTCATAGTCCCACTTTCCCCCATATAACAACAATGCCAAATATAACATAAGGGATCATTACAAAGATGATATGCCATTAATGGAGGTTTATAAGAGTAGGAATAAGGATAAATTAGGAAATGTAATTCCTTCCAAAACAGAGAAATTAAAAGTGTGCAATTTTTGAAGAGGAAATTGAGAAGGAGAGAGAAATGGGTTGTAAAGACATTGAGAAAATTAACCCAGAAGTTTTAGTTGATTGTGTTTGTGTTGCCTTTTGATCTCCTTGTTGTTGCCTTGTATGTTTGAGTTGATTTTGTTTGCTGATTTTGTTGAAAAAACCCGTAGTGCAATTGCAGCCAGCAATAACCCATCAAATCTTACATTTTTAGTACTGGATGAAGACAACTAACCCTGTCACTTCTTATTCGAGCCATTTTTCTGGGTTTATTGAAGATAGGGCAGCCATGGAAGGCAGCCATGGAAGGTGTGAAGAAGAAGAAGAAGGGAAACTAACCATAGTTAGGTTAATTTCATAAACTTAACGGATTTTTAACGGAAAAAACCTTAAAAGGTCACGGTTGTTAATTACCCTAAACGTTAGGGGTGCTATTGGAAAAAAAAAAGATTGTAGACCATTGATAAAAGGCCAAAACACAGGGGCACCATTGATAATTTCCCTTAATTTAATCAATTAAAATACCCAACTACCACCTTTTTAATGGACCTCACACTATCCTTCATCATCATCATCCTACCCAGTATATCCCGCTCATAGAAAACTATGGGCAGGGTCTGGGGAGGGAAGGACGGCGGCAACTCATACCCGTAGAGGAGAGCACGGCCAAATAAAGGTGTCCCCTGGCTCCTGGAAGATAGAGAAAGATAGATATTATATACCTGCCACGTGATGTGAGAAAAGGGCACATACTAGATCCAAAACGCATTTAACACAATATAAAATTTAAGACGAAGTACTAAGCAAGACACACAAGAAACTATAGCAGACAAGAAAACATGGACGCCTCAAACAACTCTAATGAGAAAACTTGAAGTCTAAAACCTGGATATGACGCCTCCAACTACTCCTATCCCTAGTCAGGTCCTCAGAGAGGTTTAACTCACGTAAGTCCACTCTTATTGCTCTTCCCAAGTTTTTTTGGGTCTTCCTCGACTCCTCTTACCATCTACTATAAAGCTTTCGACTCTCCTCACGGGGGCATCAAAAGTCTTTCTCCTTACATGTCCAAACCACCTCAATCTTCCTTCGCGCATTTTCTCAGAGATAGGAGCAGCCCTTAGTTTGTCTCTAAACTCTCGGTTCCAAATACGATCCAATAAAGTATGCCCGCACATCCACCGCAACATACGCATCTTTGTGACTTCCATCTTTTGTTCAAAACTTTTCTTTACAGGCCAACATTCTATCCCATATAGCAAAGCCGGTCTGATTGCTACCCGATAAAGTTTTCCCTTTAACTTATTTGGGATCTTTTGGGACCTCACACTATCCTTAATAACCGTAAAAACTCAAATGAGACATCTAAAAAAAATTGAAGGGAGTACATATTTAAATATTAAGAAAATTCTACATGGTATCATTCAGTTTTGATGAAATGCCAATGATTATATTCTTTGCTAAAAATAGAAAGTGAACAATTAAAGTGGACCGACCCAAAAATAAAATGTAGACAATACCAGTGGGATGGAGGGAGTATTATCAAAATAAGTGGCAAGCCTAATAAAACAAAGTCATTATAATTATATTTCTGTGTAGAAAGTATAAAAAATTTTAAAATCAACAAACTTCTTTAAAAGCATCAAATAAAATATCGAAAGCAATAGTTTACTAGTTAGGATATATCGTGATTCTTAAAAGTAGAACATTAGCTCAAGGAAGGAACACCATTTAGAATATACTTTATTTAGTAAAAGATACCTTCTCCTCTTTATCCAAACTCTTTTCTCCCCCTTTGTAACATAACACCACTATATATTCTGTAAGTCAACAATTTCATGTGAATTGTGAAAAACAAAAATAAAAAACGAAAAATAAAAACCCCATTGGGACCCACTTAAAATTAGTATTCTTCCCATCCTTGGACTTTATATAGCGCACCTCTTTCCTCCCTTCTTCCGCACTCTCAGTCTCTCTTTCATTTTTCTTTTTCCACATGATCTAATCATCTACACAAAACAAAAAATAAAAATTAAAGGGAAAATCATATTTCAAAGGTCTTGTTCGACAACCCAAGTTTCCACACCTGGTTAAATCTTTAAATTTGAGGGTTTCTCAATAAAGGTACAATTTCATTATACATTGATTTATACAATTTTTTTTGGCTTTTTAATTTGTACTTCTATATTTTTGTTTAGAATTAGAAAAAATATTTGAATTTTATTTATTTATTTATTTATTTGAGTTTCAAATTTATGATTGTATTGATTATGGTGAATATTTTAGGGTTTGATCACATGCGGCGTTGAAAATTCTATTATTTTATATTCATGAATTATTTTTTTATTGTAAAGGGAGATGTTCGAGGTTTTATGGTTTACCTAATTGTTCACTCAATAATACACAACATTTATTTTTGAATTGAATAATTCATTAAGAATAAATTTTGATAGTTTGTTCCAAAAGAAATTGTAATTGATGGTTAAAATGTTGAATCATTTATTCAATAATTGATAAAAATACCCGTCAAGATTTATTATCTTTTTGTTGTTTTCTGGGTCACTTGTTCTGTTCTTAGTTAAGTGATTCAGCGCAATTTTGGATTAAAATAAAAAATGAAAATGACAAAAATAAATTGTGATTCGCTTTTTGCATGGAGGTTTCCTCGGACTACCATTCCATTAATTTTGGAAGTCAGTTAGTGGGTTCTGATTTCCCTTTTCTATAGCGTGATACCTTTTTTGGTTTTGTCTTTTACCTTTCCATATTTTCAAATTCTAATTTTTTAATCTATGTGGTTCCCAATAGGTAGACGTGTTCATTCGGGTATTGGGTTGATTTTGGGTCAGGTATTTCGGGTCGGTTCAAAATTGAATTTTGTGTTCACATTGGGTTTTACATAATTGTAGATCTATTTTTAATTTGGATTAAAGCGGGTTTGGTTATAAAGTCGGGTGTTTATCGGGCCATCGGGTCAGTTTTGAACACCTCTACCAATAGGTGTAATACTTATAAGTGTTTCTTCTTGTATAAAATAAAATAAAATGAGCATGTAAAATAATATTCATTAATGAATAGTTGTTAATTAAAGTGTTGAAAAAATAGACTCGGATATCTGAGATTTACTGGTATTTAGTTGAGCTCAATTTTAATCTGATTTAAAATGAATTACAAATATTTTAAAACTAGAGCTATTATTGTTTGTTGTTAAGTCTCCCTTTGTTCAAAAGGGGTGATAATGAATGTAAGTGAATAAAAATAGTATAACAAATATGAATAACATAAAAAATCAATTTTTATTCAAAAAAAAAAAAACATAAAAAATCAATTTTAATACATAAATAGAATATGAGTTATAATTAAAAATAAAATTGAGACGAATTTAATAAGACGAAATAAAAAGAAAATTGTTCTTGGTTTGTATGTTGGAGACACAACAAGTCTTATAGTCTGATTTTAAATTTTTTATATAATTTAAGAGCATAAAGAGTTCTTTTTCTAAGTCATAGTATTACTAAATTAGTAAATAATTTTTTGTTTGTCTTCAATCATCAATTTACTTCCAACTGCTTCCATCTGGTGCTTGTTTAGACTGAATTACTCTGCCTCCTTCAAAACGTTTCTAAGACATGAGTTATTTTTTCAAATAAGTTTTCCTTTCAACTTTCCTATATTTGGAAAAATGTGGTGTGCAATTAAAGCAATATATTATTTCAAAATTTGTATTTAAATCTTTACCGTTCATTTGGACAACCTCTAGAAATGGTATCAGTTGAAAATGAATTAATTTGGGAAGAATCATACACTATATTAATTTTAATGTATAGTGATGAAAAAGTCAAGTGAATATGAGAGTGACAAGTGTAATTTTTTTATTGGTTAATATTTTTGGCATGAGTATTTATGGCCAGAGATTTTTATAAACAGCAGAATTATTTATGACTTAGGATTTTTAATGTTTAGTATAGTAATTATATGACCTAGAATCTTTTCATAAATATGGCAGGAGTAAACTTGACCAGAGAGTTTTTATGTTTAGTATAATAATTATATGACAATATGACAATAATAACAATGAGATCAGGGATTTCGACCAGTAATTATTTTATTTATGACAATAATAGTATAGTGATTAATTTATTTATGACCAGGGATTTTGACAAGTTTGACAAAATTTTTACAAATTTAAAATGGCAGGATTTTGAAATATGTCATCGTACTGAAAATATAGTATATAAAGAGGTGTTTTAAAACTTATAAACTCTTTTTTGTGTTTTTTATATTTAATTCTTTTTTTTAATTACAATGTATGTATGTAATAATTTATCACACACCTTCATTTAATATTTTCGTTCGTATAAAATTTTACTAAAATATCAACGTATTAAAAAATTCGTGCATTGCACGAGTTTCTATCCTAGTATGAGATAATTAAAGTGCGATATATATTATTTTTAAACTTGTTAAAATATTTTGTTGCCAACATTACAATAAATTTTCATTAATACTCTTACCATTTAATACCGTTAAAGTGATTTAGCGACACTTTATTTGGTCTTTAGTGGCATATGTAATTGTCACCAATCACTATAGTTTATAGTGACAATTATGAGAAATGTCACTAGATCTTATGTCATAAGAAGCTTTAGTGTCATTTTTCTTATGCTGCTAACAAGTTTAATAAATGCAACTAATCCTCCATATATACTATTAGAAAGTTAAAGTAGCGATATGTAAATTAAATGTCGATAAATATATCCCACTAAAACAAATTATGTTGTAGTGCTTCAATGTGTACCACAGAAAAATAGGATCTATACTCTTTTTCTGAAAAAAAAAAGAATTAAAATTCTTAAAAAAAGATCCATTCCTTTGCGCCCATTCAAATAAAATTAGAACTTTTTTTGAAAGGAAAATAAAATTAGAACTAACTATAAATGGTTTTAATTAACCCCTAATTAATGATGTACCCACTACCTATTGGAAAGCTATGTGGTAACTGGTAATGCAAGTTGCTGGTGAAATATTAGTAGCACATCAATTCTGACCATATTCTAAAACTGAACACTTTTTGGTAAGCAAATGCACAAGCCTACTGTTTTTTTTTAGAAAAAATTACATTTTTAAGATAAAACTCATCCGCTTAAATATTTTCTCATAACAGTAAAGATGTTTATAATAAGCTAGTTTGACTTTGTATGTCAATATGCATGCAAATGTAAGTGATATTTTAATTCCATCAGGCCATCACTAATACAATTAATATATTATATAAAAGTCAATTTGGTTTGACTATTATATGATTGTATATTTTCATTGAACATTATATGTGATTATAATTATGATAGAGAATTTTTTATATATTTCATGAAGAATATTGTGCTTGATAATATTAAAAATAATATTAGTAAATTTGTTAAATATTTATCTTTTTATTTTTAAAAGTTTTGGTCAGAAGAAATAATTGTTATTATGTGGTATTGAAAATAACACCTATAATTAATGTATAATATAGAAGATTGTTTAAACAAAATATGTAATACCCCTTATGCCCCTTGTTCTCATTTTGTATTGAAGGGCTGGTTTGAATTGAGTTTGAATATTTATGGAATGGAAAAAAGTCAAACAAATGAAACAATGAAAAAATATATGCAAATGAAGCAATTGAAATTGTGAAATAGGTAGTAAGAGTAAATATATTTATTTTATTTTAATTTACCCCTTATCAATAGTAAATATATTTATTTTATTAATAAATTAGACATATTTCTTTTTTTATTAACTTTTTTCATATACGAAAGAAACACGGATTATGTGCGATTGATCATGTTTGATAGAAGACACAAAAAATAAGTATAGGATGAAATGAATAGCTAAGATGAAAAGAGTAAAAATTTGAGAATGAAATCATAAGAAGAGTGAGACAAATACAAAAATAAAGATGCAAATTTAACAAATTAGAATAAAAAGTGATACATAATAAAAAAGACAGATAAAAATTAAAGACTTCAAAAAATAATTTATTTTAGTCAACTATGATGAGTTTAAGGTAAGGGGATTTTTATTTTATGGACTGAAAATACAATTCACATGTGACATATTTGGTCCTACTTTGAAGACTAAGTTTAATATTTAAAGAAAAATACAACAAACATGTTGCATCATTGGACATGAAATTTTGTTAAATCATTTGGACTTAGTCCTCCTTTTCTGTTCACTAGCTTTCTTGGTTCACATTCATTAATCAAAAATCTTTTGTCACCCTTTTTTCACTCATTTTCATACATATCACGTCACTGATAACTGTATTAAGTCATATTTTTGAATTGTCTCAACAAAACTATAAGAATTTTCAAACCCTTAATTCAGTTGTGTTCATTCAGATTATCGGGTTGATTTCGGATTAAGTGTTTCGGGTCGGTTTAAAATCGGGTTTGTATTTGCATTGGTTTTTACATAATTGTAGATTCACATTTAATTAAGTCGGGTCAAATCGGGTTCAATTATAAAGTCGGGTGTCTATCGGGTCATCGGGTCTATTTTGAACCCCTCTACCTATTATAAACTAAAATCCCCTGTTTTTTTCTCTGTTTCAGGTACAATAAAAATGCCACAAGAACAACTGAAAGTGCTGAATGCACTAGATGTTGCCAAAACACAATGGTATCATTTTACTGCAATTGTTATTGCTGGAATGGGTTTCTTCACTGATGCCTATGATCTTTTCAGCATTTCCTTAGTCACTAAACTTCTGGGTCGTATATATTACACTCATCCTGGTGCACTTAAACCTGGAACTTTACCCCCTAATGTCTCTGCTGCTGTTAATGGTGTTGCCTTCTGTGGGACCCTCTCAGGACAGCTTTTCTTTGGGTGGTTAGGTGACAAAATGGGTAGAAAAAGGGTTTATGGTATGACTCTTATGATGATGGTTATATGTTCCTTAGCTTCAGGTCTTTCATTTGGACATGAAGCTAAGGGTGTAATGGCTTCCCTTTGTTTCTTCCGTTTTTGGCTTGGATTTGGTATTGGAGGAGATTACCCGCTTTCAGCTACGATTATGTCGGAGTATTCGAATAAGAAGACTCGTGGAGCTTTCATTGCTGCGGTTTTTGCTATGCAAGGGTTTGGAAACTTGACTGGTGGTATTGTTGCTCTTATTGTTTCGGCTGCTTTTAAGGCGGCGTTCCCTGCTCCTTCGTATGCTACTGATGCTGTTGCTTCATTGGTTCCACAAGCTGACTATGTGTGGAGGATTATTTTGATGTTTGGTGCTATTCCTGCTCTAATGACTTACTACTGGCGTATGAAGATGCCTGAAACTGCTCGTTACACTGCACTTGTGGCTAATAATGCTAAGCAGGCTGCCTCTGACATGTCTAAGGTAATCACTAACCATTATGCAATTTCATATAAACTCTTATTTTCGAACGAAAAGTATGCTGATGGTTCAGACTTGAGACCCCAATTTTTCACGCACTTTTATACAGTGTCGTTTCTATATGTTTATGGATCCTACGAAAAATAAAAGAAATGACAACATTGGTGTTTGACAAAAGTTAAGTTATAAGTTTACAAAGGCTGTTCTACGTCTTACATGACAACATTGATAAATTAAGATATTGAACCTTTTTCAAGCTCTAAGCCCTCGGCAAATATTAAAATTAGAAGATTTTGTTTACTAACTAGGGTGTAACGCTATTTTACTGCGTTTAGGTGTTGCAAGTAGATATTGAAGAGGACCAAGTAAAAGCAGCAGAGCTGGTAGAAAAGAGGAAAACTCAATTTGGTTTATTCTCCAGGCAATTCTTAAAAAGACATGGTCTTCACTTGTTAGGAACAGCAACTTGTTGGTTCTTACTAGACATTGCATTCTACAGTAACAACCTCTTCCAAAAAGACATCTTCAGTGCAGTAGGCTGGCTTCCTAAAGCCACAACTATGAGCGCGCTTCAAGAGGTTTACATGGTGGCGCGAGCCCAAACTCTAGTGTCCCTCTGTGGAACTGTGCCCGGCTACTGGTTCACTGTCGCCTTCATCGATATAATAGGCCGTTTTTACATCCAATTAATGGGTTTCTTCTTCATGACCGCCTTCATGTTTGGCCTAGCCATCCCATATCACCACTGGACTACCCCAGGGAACCATATTGGGTTTGTTGTCATGTATGCTTTCACTTTTTTCTTTGCCAACTTTGGGCCTAATGCAACAACCTTTGTGGTGCCTGCCGAGATCTTCCCAGCTCGTTTAAGGTCGACTTGCCATGGTATATCAGCTGCTGCAGGGAAAGCCGGGGCCATCGTTGGGGCTTTCGGGTTCTTATACTTGGCACAGTCTAGAGATCCAAGTAAGACAGATGCAGGGTATCCTCCTGGTATTGGAGTTAGGGACTCACTCATGATTTTGGGAGGAATCTGTGGACTTGGTTTCTTCTGTACCTTTCTTGTACCCGAAGCGAACGGAAAATCCTTGGAAGAAATGTCTGGGGAGAATGAAGAAGAAGCTGAAGAGTATCAAGGTCCTACTACTGATAACAGAACAGTTCCAGTTTAAGACAAGATTTATTTTGTATTTTTAATAGAATTGATGATATGGAGTAGTTTTTAACCTTTCTGAGGTTGAACTGAATAGTGATATGTATGCTCCCTAGGGGAAGTGCTGCATTCTGAAGTGTGCATGTTTGCAATGAAAAATAAGCACTTTCAAGATTTTGGAATATGGTTGTAATTTGGTTGTCAATTGGGGAGATTTAGATCTCTTTGGGGGTATGATCTTACCAATATAATATAAGTTCTATTGTGCCTTCTATTCACCAAAAGTTTACTTTTGTATACTTGGAATATTGATCTATTAATTGTTCTTTTGTACTAGATGGTCTTGATTTATATTTTTGAAATATATCGATGTAATGATGAAAGTCCACAATTTGATTTTTATTACCTTCTGTTTTACGGGTTAGTTTCTAATTATTTATTACTCCTAATCTGTATTTTATTTTAAATTTATATGTGAAAATGTAATGAAAATAATCTTGTTTAATTTGTTTTAGTGCAAAGATTATTAATAAGAGTTTGAATGATTATTATTTATACACAATTAATAATATTTGAAATATTATCCGAGAAGTATAGAAAGATAAATGAAGTAAACAAGGCTAAACAGGAAAAAAGAGAAAAGGAACAACAGAATAGAATGAAGGCATTCAGCCCATGTGAAAGTCTAACACCAATACACTATGCGTCTATACCGTATGAACAAAAATTTTAAAAAATCCATGTACCAATATTTACAATGGTCTCAAACTCTCAGTGTGTGAAAAAATCCTCAACCAAAAAACAGCAAGATTGGGAGGAAATTGCATGAATTTGAATTGAAAACTCCATGTGGTCTATGAATTTTCGCCTTTTTTATGTGGTATACAAGTAGTTTTTTAAATGTATGTGGTGACATTGACTTTCTAATTTTTTACATGGTTGACAAAAGGGAAATTTATTTGTTAACTTTACGTTGTTTTTACCGACGTAATAAAACACACGTCGTGATCACCCTAATTGACCACATTTCGAAATCGAGTCGAGCACTTAATATTTTGTCTATGACTTCAAAAACCTTGAAGATCAATGTTATCAAATGGATTTTAGAGACATTTGTGAAGAAACCAAAAATGCAAGATCATCCCATAGAATTTCAAACACAAATTTGACCAAGGGAACTAGGATGCTGAGCGGGTAATTTAAGACGTCTTTGGTAGGTATTTTCTTCGCTTGCAACCCTCACAAGTCACAAAACATGGTAATTCACTTTTTAGAGTGAATTAATGGTAATTCACTTTTTTCTTGGCATTGTAGTTTTGAGATCCTATAAATATATATTCCTTCTCATTCTATTTTTATTGTCTATTTTTCTTATTTAGTCGATTCACCTACTACATTTTTAATTATTATAATCACGTAAAAATCCCTACTATCACCTTTACAATTATTATAATCACTTAAAATATTTCAATTACTATTTTCTTAAAATCCGTATCTAACCCGAAGTGACACAATAAAAAGGGAGGGAGTGAGTATAAAGCAATCCTAGAATACTATACTTGTGACTTTGTGAGTTGTGCCTGTGGGTAGTAATTGTATTTTGTTGACTTGGGATAGTGATATGCAGTAAAAGACCGCCACACTAGTACCATATCTTATTGATTGCATTTATGTTGAGTATGTTCAACGCATTCATGATGTTTGATTTATCGAACGACGACCTTGACCTACATCATTGACTTTTATGCCAATAAATTCTTTTGGATTAGATACTTCATTCGTTCTCAAATATTCGCTACATAATCGTTTTTGAAACTATTAATCATTCAAGTATATTATACAATTATACAATACTATAAAAGAACTGTAAAATTCCATATGACGAATTTATAGAGTTTTGCATTAATTATATTTTTATCTATTAAAGGTAAGTTTTCAAAAAGATTTTATTAAATCTAAATATGTCACATTTAGATTTTCACACTTGCCGAGACAACATTTTAACCCTTAATATTTTAAATTATTCTTAATTAAAAATTATTAAAATTTGATTTTAATAATCTTTGTATTGAAACGAATCAAACAAGATCCCACAAGACTATATTTTAACTCATAGATTAAGACTAAAATAAAAATTAAGAGTGATGAATGAATAGTGCCAAAAACTAAATTGAACATTTAGGCCGAATAAGAGGTAATACTATAAAAGAATAAAAAATTTGCAAAGGACGATTTTACGTAACTTTACCAACTGAAATCAATTACAGTTAAAATGTAATTGTGGGATATTCAAATCAATTCAGTATAATATACAATTGTATCTTTCTTAAAAAAAATTATTTATAGGTATTTCTATACTAGCAAACTTTGTGTAATGCACAAGTTTGTATACTAGTTTTTTATATTGCTGCTAATGTGTAAAAGATTAGTCAAGTGAGATCTTGTTTGAATCGTCTAATCGCATACTTTTAAAATATTAAATTTTTATAATTTTTAAATATGTATAGTACAATATATAAATAATCAAAATAACACATAAAATTGCATAAAAATTCATTATAGCAAGTATAATAAAGGAAAAATTACCTAGAATAATCCAAATTATTCATGATTATCCTACAATAATCCCAACTATTGATTAACCATGAATAATCCCAACTTTGAGGGGTATTTTCCTAGAGTAAACTTTGGTAACCCGATGACCTGCTATAGTAGATAATTCACCAAAAAAATAAATTAAATATTAATTTAAAATTAGAAAATATTTTTGAAAATTTACATAAAAAATTCTAAATAATAAAAAAAATCATAAATTTTTTATGAACATTTTTTTAACATTTTTTTTGACATTTTTTTTAAATTTATCTTTTTTTTTTAAAAAAATAAAACTTACTATAGCAAGTCATCCGGTCACCGGGTTTACTCTAGGAAAATGCCTCTCAAAGTTGGGATTATTCATGGTTAATCAATAGTTGGGATTATTGTAGGAAAATCGTGAATAGTTTGGATTATTCTAGGTAATTTTTCCTATAATAAAACGGAGGAAGTATTTGATACCAAAATGCTTTAATATAGACCAAATACGATTCTCTTTACAAACAATACTCAATCAATTACTGCATTTTGGATTATTTTTAGTTATATTATTGCACTAGATGCATATCTGCATAATGCGTATATATTAGTTTGATTTGTACAATAAATTACACACTTAGTTTATACTCTTTTTGTCCCATAATTTCTACAATTTGTATTTTGGGTTGTCATATTTTGAAACTATTAATCATTCAAGTATATTTTGATTACATGATACATGGATATAGGAGATCAATCGTTTTATGTGTGAAGAATGTGGTGCAAATATGTGGAGCCTTGAAAGGGCAGAGAAGCGAGAAACAAATAATGCACTCATTTTTTCTTATGCTGTAGAAAAGAAAAGATCGCACTTCCAAAGATTCAAGAACCCCCTCGGTTGCTTTCATCCCTTTTGCATGGTCAAGACATACGAAGTAAACATTTTATGGAGTGAATAAGAGGATACAGCTTGTCGTTTTCTTTTACCTCAATGGGTGGACAATAGATAAAACCGTGAATATGAGTCGTGGGCCATACATGTTTCGTGTGCAAGGGCAAAGATGTCATAGAATTGGTAGCTTACTTCCGGATGGGTTAAATTCAGCAAAGTTCCAACAATTATATATTATTGACACTAAAAACGAGATATCAAACAGAAAAAAGGATGTTAGGTAACGAGCCAATGGGCCGCTGTTAGTAACAGCGAGTGATATGTTAACATTGGGTCGCTATTACTAACAACGGCCTATTTGACGCCAAAACCCATTTTCCAGCCCGTTTTGCGTAGAAACTTATTTTTACAATTAGTTGGGGAGCTCTTAATTAGCCAAATATTTTTTTTTTAAAAAAAAAAAAAGCTTAAAAAAAAGTTCTCCTAAGAGACTAATATCAAATTGTTGGTGCCACTGAGTAGGCTGGCAATTACATCATAATAATGTCAGTGAGATTGATAATACCCAACAAAACTACCATGTTTTAAGCATACAAAAGATGAAGATAGTCCTACGTCTTTTTGATGGTGTTACTCTTCAATTGAATGGCGGTGGCTTGTAATATGACCCATCAGCCTGAATAAGGTAGTCATAAGCCTCAAGAAAATCTGAGCTATTTTTGTGACGCTTCAAAACATAAACATCTTTCTCCTAAAATAGAAAAAACCAGGACAACAACATAGAAGTCTTTGCACTATAATAAATTACTTACAGCTTCAGTCAACTCCTTCCACTTGCGACATGCAACAACATAGAAGTCTTTGCTTTTCTGTGAAAGGCAAACAAAATTTCACAGACTGATCGAAAAAACTAGTATTTATAGATATTTATGTTTGTGAGTATCAGATCTTACAACTAAATCTTCGGTTTTCGGGTCGCTCATGTAAGTCTCGTACAACTCATCCTTGTATTTACAGTAATCAGACCAAGACCATAACCTTCCATTGAACAAGATCAACAAAATTAGAAGAAAAAAGAATTACATAAAAGGATACCAAGCACCGAATAAATCCCGGGCTGTCCACCTTTTCTTCCCCTTGCCCTTTGGCCTACATAAAGAGTAAATACAGCACCGTAAAAGATTAAGCAGATTTAATCTTGAGATCAAGTAACATTGAATGAAACTTACTTCTTGATATAAAGATCAATCAGTTTTGCCCTAGGTTTCGTAAACAACTGCATAACACAAGGTTCAATTGATTATATTAAGGAAAAATTACCCAGAATAATACGACCTTTCACTGATTTTCCAAGAATAATACGAACTTTCAAGTAACCACCAATAATACGAACTTTGACATGCATTTTCCGCTGGCATACATGACCTATTTATAACCGGTAGTACAGGTCTTTTTTGACCGTTGCTCAGCAAGTTTCAACCGGTAGTACGAACTTTCAATTAACCACCAATAATACGAGATGAAACCTGCTGAGCAACGGTCAAAAAAAAGAACTGTACTACTGTTTATAAAGTGGTCATGTATGCCAGCGGAAAATGCATGTCAAAGTTCGTATTATTGGTGGTTAATTGAAAGTTCGTATTATTCATGGGAAATCAGTGAAAGGTCGTATTATTCTGGGTAATTTTTCCTTATATTAATGATAGTATACCTTAAGACTAAATATTGCCTACTAAATTAAAGAATTAGTGTCACTAATCATCAACCAACATGTTATGCCGTATAAGAAGAAAGGCGATACAAATATCATCACTTATCAGAGGAAGCGTAAAGAGAAAAATACCTCAAGGGTAGACGAGTAATTTCGAAGTTAGTTAAGCACTCACTTGGTATGCAAGGATAGCAAATTCTAGAAGAATAATTCCGTTATGATAGATATGATGAGCTGGCCTATGAGCTAAAGTACACTATATATACTTGCTGCTGTATACTCTTTTTATGCTTAAAAGAAGTAAAGAAGTACTACCTTGGAGTGGCAGATACTCGAAATCAGTAGCCTATTTTCATTTTCTGTTATTTTTCTTTTCTCTTTTGTCTCAAAACAGTAGTATTCATACCAAATCTGGTATCAGAGCAGTAACAATGGTGAACAATACACAACGTATTGAGCGCCTGCAGGGAGAAGTTCGAGCCATTCCTCATCTGATCAACTCGGAAATGGACAGGATCCGTTCTGAGCTGCACCTTTCAACCCAAAACCTTACTACCCACATCAATACCATTCACCAAGAACACAGCACCACTAACCAAGCCCTAACCACCGAAATGTCCAATCTCACCCGCACCTTACAAAAACTCAGTGAAAAACTTACCAATCCCGATTACATCAACCCACTTTTTCAAACCCACCCAAACTCACCCACACAAATTTCACCCACAAATAACCACCCACCGTTTACTGGAGAAATCAACAGCCATCATAACCCCTTGGAATTAGATGACGAAGAGGAAGAACGGGGAAATCGGAGGTTGCGCAAGTTGGACTTACCCATGTTCAACGGAGAAGATCCGGATGGATGGATAATCCAAGCTGAAAGGTACTTCTCATTTTATAACTTGAGGGAAAAGGGGAAAATGGAGTCCGCCGTGGTTAGCCTGGAGGGGGCGGCGTTGCAATGGTTCCATTGAGAACACCAGCGAAGGCCGATACACCGTTGGGAGGAACTTAAGGGGATGATTTTGAGGCGTTTTAGGCCGGTGGAGGAGGGAACACTCCATGAACAGTGGATGATGGTGGAGCAGCGCGGGTCGGTGGCGGAATATAACCTGGAATTTATAGAAAAAGGAAACCCACTTGGAGCAATTCCAGAGAAATATGCGATGGGTGCTTACTTTAAAGGCCTTGAAGAGAGTGTGAGGAGAGAGTTAAGACTTTTGGAGCCAGTAAGTCTTGATCATGCAATGTCATTAGCTACAATGATAAATTTAAAAAACCCACAAAAATCAAATTTCCCATCCTACCCCAGGAGACAAGTGGCCATTTATAAAAATCCCTCAACCCACGTGCCAACCCCACTAACCTCACAAAAGTTATATAACCCACCTCAATCTCTCACTTACCCACAAAAATACCCATTACCCACAACAAATACCAGAAACCTTTCCACCACTCATCAACCTAACCAAATCATGACCCAAAACCAAAACCAAAATCGAGGGCGACTTAAGTTGACCCATCGGGAGATGATGGAAAAACGGGCTAAGGGCATCTGTTTTACGTGTGATGAAAAATGGTCCCATAACCACATATGTAAAAATCGAAGGGAGCTGAATGTCATATGGGGCCCCGGAGAGGCGGAGGAAGAAGCGGTGGAAGAAGAGGAGGAAATTTTGGAGGAAGAGGAAACGGTGGCGGAAATTTCATTGCAATCGGTGGTGGGTATTTCGAGCCCAAAAACAATGAAGATGCGAGGAACGGTGAACGGGAAACCGGTCGTGGTAATGATTGATTCGGGGGCCACCAACAATTTTATTTCAACCCAAACGGTACAACAGCTAAACTCACCCTTTAATACTCATGAAAAATTTGGGGTGATGTTGGGCAATGGGGAACGTATTAAGGGAGCAGGAGTATGTCAGGGAGTCACGGTGGAGATTCAAAATATTGAGATTGTGGATGATTTTTTGATGTTGGAGCTGGGCAATACTGATATGATTTTAGGGCTACAATGGCTCGAAAAACTTGGGGAAATAGTAGTTAATTGGAAAGAACAGATTATGAAATTTAAATGGGGTATGGAGATGATTGTACTTAAGGGAGATCCTTCACTGGGAAATTCGCAAGTGTCTCTTAAGGCCATGATGCACACCTTAAGGAAAGAGAAACAAGGCATTTGGGTTGAACTTAACACCATCAGTAAATCAAAAGAGGGGGGACCAGCAGCCATACCCGTGTTTTTGAAGCCGGTTATGGAAAAATATCAAGAAGTTTTTGGAGATATCACAGCCCTACCACCCTCACGACCTCATGACCACGCCATTCATCTACGGGAAGGCACTAATCCTGTTAGTGTGCGGCCCTATAGATACCCACAAATACAAAAAGATGAGATCGAGAAAATGGTGAGGGAAATGCTTCAAGCTCGAATTATAAGACCTTCAAACAGCCCGTTCTCAAGCCCTATCATATTGGTGAAAAAGAAGGATGGCTCGTGGCGATTTTGTGTGGATTATCGAGCCTTAAACAAAGTGACGGTCGCCGATAAATACCCCATTCCTATGATTGATGAGTTACTGGATGAACTTCACGGTGCAAGCATTTTCACTAAGCTTGATTTAAAATCAGGCTACCATCAAATTCGAATGCGGGAGCAGGACATTGAGAAGACAGCCTTTCGAACTCATGAAGGCCATTACGAGTTTGTGGTGATGCCATTCGGCTTGACGAATGCGCCGACGACCTTTCAATCACTCATGAACGAGATTTTCCGACCACACCTTCGTAAGTTTGTACTTGTTTTCTTTGACGATATACTTGTTTATAGTCGCAATGAAACTGAGCATGTCTTACACTTATCTACTGTGCTGGAATTATTAAGAAAAAATCAGTTACATGTTAACCAAAAAAAATGCAGTATAGGAGTGCAGGAGGTAGTATATTTGGGTCATGTAATTTCAGGTGCAGGAGTAGCCATGGACCCATCAAAAGTGGAGGCCGTGTTGTCGTGGCCGACCCCCACTAACCTACGTGAATTAAGAGGGTTCTTGGGCCTCTCTGGATATTATCGGAAGTTTATATGGAGATATGCTGCAATAGCAAAGCCACTCACTGATCAGTTAAGGAAGGATGCATTTGGGTGGAATGAACAAGCCACAGCAGCTTTTGAAGATCTCAAAACAGCCATCACTCAAGCTCTTGTCCTTGCACTTCCTAACTTCACCAAAAAATTCATCGTCGAGACGGATGCTTCGGGAGTTGGATTGGGAGCTGTGCTAATGCAAGAGCAACACCCAGTGGCATTTTATAGTAAAACTTTGGGGAAGAGATCACAGTTGAAGCCGGTTTATGAACGGGAACTTATGGCGATAGTGTTCGCAGTTCTTAAATGGAGACACTATCTTTTGGGTCGCAAGTTTGTTGTTAAGACGGATCAAAGCAGCCTAAAATTCTTATGGGAGCAAAGGGAAATCGGCACGGAGTATCAAAAGTGGGTCATCAAGCTTATGGGGTTTGATTTCGATATCGTGTATAATCCGGGGGCCTCGAATAAGGTTGCAAATGCCTTATCCAGAAGAACTGTGGTGGAGGCAGCCTTAGGGGCTTTGTGGAGTACTCACAGTGTAGATTGGGAGAAATTGAATGCTGAGATTGCAGGGGATCCTTTCATCTCTTCCATTAGAGAGAGGATTCATCAAGGAGAGGAGGTACTTAATGGCTTTCAACTAATCAATGGGCAGCTGTGGTACAAGGATCGGTTAGTCATTCCAAAGGGGTCAACCTTCATTCCCACACTCTTGAAGGAGTGTCACGACTCCCCCATTGGCGGTCACACAGGAGAACACAAAACCTACGAAAGAATTGCGACCCATTGGTTTTGGGAAGGAATGAGGCAGCAAATCAGAGAATATGTGAGACAATGCTCGGTTTGTCAAAAACAGAAGCATTTACGTTTGAGCCCAGCCGGCCTTCTTCAACCATTGGCTATACCCAACTTGGTTTGCGAACACATTTCTATGGATTTCGTTGAAGGGTTGCCCAAGTCTCATGGGAAAGACACGATTGTGGTGGTTGTGGATCGTCTTACAAAATACGCACACTTTATTGCCCTCAAGCATTCGTTCACTGCTCATACGGTTGCTTTGGAGTTCATTAAAGAAATTGTGCGACTGCACGGTTTTCCCACTTCAATTATATCAGATCGTGACAAAGTCTTCCTAAGCCTCTTTTGGAAGGAATTGTTTCGCCTTCAAGGTACTACTCTTAAGTACAGTTCAGCCTACCATCCCCAAACCGATGGCCAATCGGAGTCGGTGAACAAAACACTAGAAACCTACTTACGTTACTTCATTGATGGGCAGCCTAAGAGGTGGTCGGAATGGCTACCATGGGCCGAATACAGCTACAATACCTCTCCTCATTTGTCTACCAAGTCAACCCCATTTCTTGCTTTGTACGGAAGATATCCCCCTCATTTGGGAAGAACCGACCATGGTAACACTCAAGTTGGGAGTTTAGATGAAATGCTGCAGGAGCGGGACGCTATGCTAGATGAACTTAAATTTCAGCTCTTACGGGCTCAGCAACTTATGAAAGCAAATGCGGATAAACATAGGCGACATCTTATGAAACAGCCCAAACCGGCGTAAACAATATTATAATACTGTCTACAAAGCACAGCGGAAGACTTATAAAAGTCTGGGCTGAATCCGACCTGTGGCTCGATAGCCACAACCAACTAATATCAGAGTATTTAAAAACTTTTACATTAGATAAGTGAATACTATTTACAAAACGTTATAAAATATTACAATTAAATTTACAAAATGTGTTTAAGAAAGAAGTCATCTCCTCGCACGTATCACATAACACATGTAGACATCTCTCCACATCTGATCCAACCTGAAAATGGATCTATCCCCCGTAAGGGATAGGCCCCATCAAAGACTGTCAACAATTGAATTGTTGAGTAATCTAACAAACTATTACATTTATATACAAGTCATTTAACAAACATCTCCAATTCAATATTTTGCTCATTTGGTATCTCTTTATGAAATATTAATTTATCAAAATCCAAACTCTTTTAAAAGACTGTTTGGTATCGACATAAATACGGCTAAGAACTTTTAGTTCATAGCGAATCAAAACACGGCTATAACTTTACAAGTTAATAGCGAAAGTCAAAATACGGCTATTACCTTTACAAGTAAATAGCGAACTCAAAATACGACAAATGAAACATAAGAATTCATTTGCGAAACAAACAAAACTTTATATACCAAACGTATTTATTCAAAACTCATGTAAAAACAATAATATAACAACACTTTAAAACGTGGGAATATATGGACCGTCAGGAAGTAGGCTTGATCTAAATCCTGAGAATACGGGTGATCGTCATCACCGAAATACGGTTCTTGCAAAAACGAAACGGGATTGGGGGCTCGAGTCCGATCCGAATAACCATTACCTATTATCAAGCTATAGGATTTCATAATAATCCGGATACGAATATCCGTTGCCAATTCCCAAAAACGGACATGTTTCAATGTTGAACATTTCAATATAAACTTAATCAATAAATCACTTGATTTTCTTTAAAATCAATAATCATACTTCGTTTCATAAAACCATATTTCAAGACTCATATTTTAGAAGGTAATATCATACAAGACATGCTTTTGTAATCTCTTTAAATGAATACAACCTTAACATACTTTTCAATCAAATATAATTTTTATAACGTGATTCATTTTTATTAAAATCATTTTACAAAACTAACAATATTATTACATAAACAAGCAATCAAACCAATATATTTTCTATAAAGTTACTCAAACTAGCTTTAAAAGGTATTAGATGTTTGTAAGTTACCTTTATGAGCAAATTCTTCAATCAAAAATCAAATTAGAAGACCAAAGAACTTCATTGATGCATTTGAACAAACACTATGTGTGCATCAACTTCTAACTTCAAGGGATAAAGATTCAAGCTCTATATTTGCATCACCATCAATAATACTCAACAAAGAAAGAGTAATAACCCTAAATTGATCTCAAGTACCCAATAACTAACCTTAAACATTCACTTGATTCATAGCTTCTAATTCCACTTATAAAAGTTCCATTTTCGTACCATATCAGGACACATGTTAGTATTTTGGTGATAACTTCCTCATACAAACTCGTATAGAGACGATTCAAGTGTCTACGCGACTCTGACTCAGAGATCTACAATTCTTATGAAGATACTAAAACCCATAAACAATAAGAGCTACCCCGAAAATGGCAAAACAGAAAACTGATGATTTCATTTCGTGACAGCCTGTACCATTTCACTATTTTGAACATAACTCTCTCATACGAACTCACTTTGGGGCGATTTAAGTGCCCACGCGACCGCGACTCGAAGCTCTACAATTTGTATGAAGAAACCAGAACCTAGAAACGATCAGAACTGCCACTAAAATAGCCAAAACAGAACGTACAGATCATGGACTGAAATTTCCATATCCA
The DNA here is from genome assembly GCA_019776075.1 of Amaranthus palmeri. Classification (NCBI taxonomy): domain Eukaryota; kingdom Viridiplantae; phylum Streptophyta; class Magnoliopsida; order Caryophyllales; family Amaranthaceae; genus Amaranthus; species Amaranthus palmeri. The sequence continues at coordinate 100,680 of JAAKBH010000614.1, read as the reverse complement.
AAATACTAAATTTTTATACTAGAAACCAAATAACCCAAGGAACCAATACTAATCAACACTAATAACAACCCAATTACTAATTGAATCCTTATACTCATCTTTATTCAAGTTGATTCTTAATTTTGAATCAAAACCCTAAATTAAACCATAAACACTAAGCTACTACCAAAATTCAACAATCATTGTTTATACTTAAGAATATACAATTACTTTAAATCATTCAATTGATACTTAATTAAATAGTTTGTGGATTACCTTTGAGCAAGTTCTTCTCAACACTTTATAATTCACCCAAAATCAAAGATCTAGTTTACAAATCCAACCAAAAAGAGCCTCAACCAAAAGAACCTAACAATTATACATATAAATGTCAAATTAATGGTTCTATTAACCTTTAAAATCAACATATACATAAAAGTAGGAAGATGAATATGAACTCACTATTACCAAAAGATGGTGGAGAGGAGGTTCTACTTGATTTCTTCAATCCTAGAATTCTCTTAATTTCCAAAACAATCTCATATAACTTCCACTTGCCCAAGAAATCAGATTATTTAAGAAGATTAGATTGAATTTCTTCAAACCCTAACTGTTGGGGATTAGTATGCTGAGATTCTGTTTTAGATCATTACGTTCATGGATTTGTGAAGTAATAGAAGACAATTTTTCAGAAATTTGGGTTGGTTTTATGCATCAAAAGGAATGGAACTTGTGAAGAAGAAGATACAGAAAAGTGATGGGTTTTGCTTGTCCTGTTTCTTACTTAAGGTAGAAACTAAGTTGGGTGAGTCATAAAATGATTGAGTCAACCGTGGCACTTAAGGAGAGATTTTGGCTACTCATGCTTATTTTATGTATGAGGTGTATAAAAATACCCATATTTTTCATCGTATAATTTACTTTGTCCAAATCAAATACGACTAATATCCTCAAATAAAAAATATTATTTCGAGTCCCAATAAAATAACATATTTAAAATTTAATAGCCCAAATTAACTTAATTAATTACTATTAATTAAGCTGCTAATATAGGGGCTGTCTCATTCTCCCCAACTTAAATAATTTCGTCCCCGAAATTACTTTGGACTGTAGAAAACATATTAAAGTCATATTCTCCCCAACTTAAGGATAAATCTTAAATAGTTCAACGTCTAACACTTACTTAACTGAAAACTTTAACTCTAACATTTGGCAGCCATCCAAGTTTAAAATAATGTTTATGATTCAATCACGACTCAAAATAATTTTCAAATGTACAAAACTCTTGATGCAAAACACATTTGCACGTCCACAATTGCACATAGAACATAAAATTGTAAATTGATAATCAAACTTAAAACAATTTTAGCAAACATTTCAAACTTTTGAACAAAGATGTTTTGATAATCTACGAAAAATTTGAAAGAGTTTCAGTAAAAAGAGACATATAGGTTTATTAAAATCAAATTTGTTTTCTCGTCAAACTAACCTACTGAATCTCCACATCAACTCTTACGTTATACTCGAATACTTTTTAACAAATCTTTACTTGTTTTAATCATTTCAACCATTTGTATCCTCATTTTGAAAATCCAATTCTCTAAATTACTTGATTTTCCCAAATGACAACAAAATTTTACTTAAGAAGTCTTTTAACCCCCGAAATACTTCGAAATTATCACTTTGAAGCATACATTTTATATCTCATAATCAAATAACTTGAACCTCAAATTAGAAAATTTTCTTGATAACTTTCGACTTTCAACCTTTAATAACTTATAACCCAATCGTTATCGTTTAACCTCTACTCATAATACGTTCATATCCACCTTTAATACATGACCCTCAACACTTTAAGCTTAAAACACATCTCTCCCAAATAGCTTCCATACTCTTGACATTCAATTTCATACGATTCTTAATTTTTATTCTGATCATCCTCTTCACCATTAATACAATTTTACACAATTTATTTCATTCAACTTTTATCCTTTAATGTCGCATCCAATCAACTTTTCCCAAATAGCTTTCCCAAACACTTTTGTTTCCCTAGTTATACCCTTTTTGGTCACCTCAATACAATTAGCTTCTAATCAAATATTCATTTTTCATAAATACAATTTGTCTTCAAATTTCTCCATACATGTAATACAAGGATCTAATAATTTTATTTGACTTATGAACTTCAACTCACATAACCATAAATAAGACTTGACATAATTTGAACAAATCAAACTTTTTCATTCTCAAATTTATCCTTTCAATATTGTTAATCATTTAGAATTTTCTCCATCATAAATTTATATTTACCTCAATACGTGTAGAGCGCTCAATAGGATTACCATACTATGAACTTTACGACATTCATATTCATATCAACCCTTCTTTGTTTTTCGCAATTAATTGAAATTTCTTATCCAAATATATCATTAAATTGAACATGTCATAAATACTTTTCTAATTCTTTATTCCTTAATTAATTTCCAATCTTTAAACACAATTAACTGATTACTTTCAATATTCCCAAAATGCTTCTTTTGAACACCTTGCATTGAATCATTCTTACACAAGATCATCGCAATTCACGATAAGCCTAGCCCTCAACTCCTTATGTCAGTTATCCGAGTATATATAATATCTTTTGTAAAACACTTTCAAGAATACTTGACTCAAATATAGACATTTAAAGTTGAAATTTTTAAACTCTTTTAAAAACTTTTTTTTTATACAGAACATATAAACAATCACACAAAATTTCACATGTAATCAATTAGATCCACCAATCAAGATTCATACTGGAAAATTCCCAAGTTAACCTTAATATCCTTTGAAACTCTTTTACCAAATCCAAAAGTTCCATATTAATATTCAGACATACTTGGCCTACGGCATGACTCTTACTAAAAGAGAATTCACATCACATTAGAAAACTTCAAGATTTCTTTAACATATAAGATTGTCACACATCACACATATAACACATAGTCACATTAATATCATCCAATTCTCAGAAGTTACACCCTAAGACTCGACTACCGCGCTCTCTCGGATTTTCGAAATTCATTTTTCAAAAATTTTGTACTCGAATATGAGGATTCGAATACTCCAGAAACAACCATGCTCTGATACCAATTGAAACAGCCCAAACCGGCGTAAACAATATTATAATACTGTCTACAAAGCACAGCGGAAGACTTATAAAAGTCTGGGCTGAATCCGACCTGTGGCTCGATAGCCACAACCAACTAATATCAGAGTATTTAAAAACTTTTACATTAGATAAGTGAATACTATTTACAAAACGTTATAAAATATTACAATTAAATTTACAAAATGTGTTTCAGAAAGAAGTCATCTCCTCGCACGTATCACATAACACATGTAGACATCTCTCCACATCTGATCCAACCTGAAAATGGATCTATCCCCCGTAAGGGATAGGCCCCATCAAAGACTGTCAACAATTGAATTGTTGAGTAATCTAACAAACTATTACATTTATATACAAGTCATTTAACAAACATCTCCAATTCAATATTTTGCTCATTTGGTATCTCTTTATGAAATATTAATTTATCAAAATCCAAACTCTTTTAAAAGACTGTTTGGTATCGACATAAATACAGCTAAGAACTTTTAGTTCATAGCGAATCAAAACACGGCTATAACTTTACAAGTTAATAGCGAAAGTCAAAATACGGCTATTACCTTTACAAGTAAATAGCGAACTCAAAATATGACAAATGAAACATAAGAATTCATTTGCGAAACAAACAAAACTTTATATACCAAACGTATTTATTCAAAACTCATGTAAAAACAATAATATAACAACACTTTAAAACGTGGGAATATATGGACCGTCAGGAAGTAGGCTTGATCTAAATCCTGAGAATACGGGTGATCGTCATCACCGAAATACGGTTCTTGCAAGAACGAAACGGGATCGGGGGCTCGAGTCCGATCCGAATAACCATTACCTATTATCAAGCTATAGGATTTCATAATAATCCGGATACGAATATCCGTTGCCAATTCCCAAAAACGGACATGTTTCAATGTTGAACATTTCAATATAAACTTAATCAATAAATCACTTGATTTTCTTTAAAATCAATAATCATACTTCATTTCATAAAACCATATTTCAAGACTCATATTTTAGAAGGTAATATCATACAAGACATGCTTTTGTAATCTCTTTAAATGAATACAACCTTAACATACTTTTCAATCAAATATAATTTTTATAACGTGATTCATTTTTATTAAAATCATTTTACAAAACTAACAATATTATTACATAAACAAGCAATCAAACCAATATATTTTCTATAAAGTTACTCAAACTAGCTTTAAAAGGTATTAGATGTTTGTAAGTTACCTTTATGAGCAAATTCTTCAATCAAAAATCAAATTAGAAGACCAAAGAACTTCATTGATGCATTTGAACAAACACTATGTGTGCATCAACTTCTAACTTCAAGGGATAAAGATTCAAGCTCTATATTTGCATCACCATCAATAATACTCAACAAAGAAAGAGTAATAACCCTAAATTGATCTCAAGTACCCAATAACTAACCTTAAACATTCACTTGATTCATAGCTTCTAATTCCACTTATAAAAGTTCCATTTTCGTACCATATCAGGACACATGTTAGTATTTTGGTGATAACTTCCTCATACAAACTCGTATAGAGACGATTCAAGTGTCTACGCGACTCTGACTCAGAGATCTACAATTCTTATGAAGATACTAAAACCCATAAACAATAAGAGCTACCCCGAAAATGGCAAAACAGAAAACTGATGATTTCATTTCGTGACAGCCTGTACCATTTCACTATTTTGAACATAACTCTCTCATACGAACTCACTTTGGGGCGATTTAAGTGCCCACGCGACCGCGACTCGAAGCTCTACAATTTGTATGAAGAAACCAGAACCTAGAAACGATCAGAACTGCCACTAAAATAGCCAAAACAGAACGTACAGATCATGGACTGAAATTTCCATATCCAAAATACTAAATTTTTATACTAGAAACCAAATAACCCAAGGAACCAATACTAATCAACACTAATAACAACCCAATTACTAATTGAATCCTTATACTCATCTTTATTCAAGTTGATTCTTAATTTTGAATCAAAACCCTAAATTAAACCATAAACACTAAGCTACTACCAAAATTCAACAATCATTGTTTATACTTAAGAATATACAATTACTTTAAATCATTCAATTGATACTTAATTAAATAGTTTGTGGATTACCTTTGAGCAAGTTCTTCTCAACACTTTATAATTCACCCAAAATCAAAGATCTAGTTTACAAATCCAACCAAAAAGAGCCTCAACCAAAAGAACCTAACAATTATACATATAAATGTCAAATTAATGGTTCTATTAACCTTTAAAATCAACATATACATAAAAGTAGGAAGATGAATATGAACTCACTATTACCAAAAGATGGTGGAGAGGAGGTTCTACTTGATTTCTTCAATCCTAGAATTCTCTTAATTTCCAAAACAATCTCATATAACTTCCACTTGCCTAAGAAATCAGATTATTTAAGAAGATTAGATTGAATTTCTTCAAACCCTAACTGTTGGGGATTAGTATGCTGAGATTCTGTTTTAGATCATTACGTTCATGGATTTGTGAAGTAATAGAAGACAATTTTTCAGAAATTTGGGTTGGTTTTATGCATCAAAAGGAATGGAACTTGTGAAGAAGAAGATACAGAAAAGTGATGGGTTTTGCTTGTCCTGTTTCTTACTTAAGGTAGAAACTAAGTTGGGTGAGTCATAAAATGATTGATTCAACCGTGGCACTTAAGGAGAGATTTTGGCTACTCATGCTTATTTTATGTATGAGGTGTATAAAAATACCCATATTTTTCATCGTATAATTTACTTTGTCCAAATCAAATACGACTAATATCCTTAAATAAAAAATATTATTTCGAGTCCCAATAAAATAACATATTTAAAATTTAATAGCCCAAATTAACTTAATTAATTACTATTAATTAAGCTGCTAATATAGGGGCTGTCTCATCTTACCTTTGAACCTGGGGATATGGTATTTCTTAAGCTGCAACCATACCGTCAGAAATCTCTCTCTCGTCACTTCAATGAGAAGCTGGCACCACGTTTTTACGGGCCTGATAAGGTGTTGCAATGCATAGGAGAAACCGCATATAAATTGGAGTTACCCTCTCACAGCCGCATCCATCCTGTTTTCCATGTCTCTCAGCTCAAGAAGGCGATTGGGAATCACACAGCCTTGGATATTCCTTCTCAACTTACTGAATCCAAGGAGCTTGAGTTACATCCTGCTCAAATCCTTCGATTTCGGTACAATACAGCTGGACAATTGGAGGTTTTGGTCCAATGGGAAACTGAGACAGCTTTGGAGGCCACTTGGGAAGATGCTTCACTACTCAACAACCGTTTTCCTACCTTCAACCTTGAGGACAAGGTTAAGCTGCAAACCGGGGGTATTGTTATGCCGTATAAGAAGAAAGGCGATACAAATATCATCACTTATCAGAGGAAGTGTAAAGGGAAAAATACCTCAAGGGTAGACGAGTAATTTCGAAGTAAGTTAAGCACTCACTTGGTATGCAAGGATAGCAAATTCTAGAAGAATAATTCTGTTATGATAGATATGATGAGCTGGCCTATGAGCTAAAGTACACTATATATACTTGCTGCTGTAATACTCTTTTTATGCTTAAAAGAAGTAAAGAAGTACTACCTTGGAGTGGCTGATACTCGAAATCAGTAGCCTATTTTCCTTTTCTTTTATTTTTCTTTTCTCTTTTGTCTCAAAACAGTAGTATTCATACCACAACACCAAACTGATTAGATTATAATTGTTATTGTTATTACTAATTAAACATATTAAGAACCTCTGGAGCCTGAAATGCCATTATGGACAAAGCCTTATCAATAAAGTACTCTTTGTCCTGAAAGAGTAAGAAAAATGAAATCAATTGTTTTGAAAATACAAATCCAACCTATGAATTGATAATATATAACATCAATCACTTACAGAGTCCGATAGAGGATTCCATTCTTTGTTTCTAAGATATCTGTAGCGAAATATCTGAAATCAAAACAAGTAATTAGCAAAGTTATTTAAAAGATGATATTGAATTGATTGAATTACTCTAAAAAGTAATTAAGGTCAACATCCACTTACACATTTCTTAGCTGGATTATCTTCACTAAGGAACCTATTGAACCTTTCTATATTGTAATTAAACAAAATCACAAATAAACAATTGAACAAGGAGAAACATGACTTTTTCAGATTTGACAATATTGTGTATACAAAATTAACCTAAAACATTTTCTAGCTTCTCTTAATACTGCTTCGTTCAACAACTAGTAAGTCCATGGTTTCTTCTCAAAAACCCTAAATCACAAAGAAAAAAATCATAACCTTAAAATCAGATCAGTTTACAAAGTTACATTAAATAAAATTCCTTACATTTACTTAGATGTTTCAGATTTTGAAGCTTCAGATTTTGATCTGGTTACCACCATATTGAGTTTCACCTAATTATTTTGAATGTTTAAATCAATGAACATTATAAAGATCGAACAAAAACAACGAAACAAAAATATTTGTCGTAATTCTTCGCCGAAAAATTGGAGATATGAAGACACGAATATATAAAAGTATAAATAAATAAGAAAAATGAAGAGACCTATTTTTTGGATGTCCTTGGACGGGAATAGAGATATGAAGAAACAATGAACAGACCTTAATATAGCCTATAGGGGTTCCTTTATTAAGGAAATAGACCCAATTAGCAATTATCAATCAAGTTACATATTGAAGATATTTAAAAGGAATATATTATTCCTATATTTGGTTCTAGCCGTTAGTATACAAATTATCTTCCAGTGTATATTAATTCTGTTGTTTCCTATTATCATTATGTCTAGAATAATATATATTTCTCATAAACCTTTTATACCTTTCGCTGTGATATTGGGATTGGAAGTGCACAGATGGAGATAAATAAGAGAAGCATTAAATAAGAGCCTTTCAATCAAATTTTAAAATTTTAAAATTTATATTTTCAGTTTAAATTTAAAACGTGAAATTCTCGATTCTCTATCATCTATCATCTATCATCTATACTATATCCTCTAATCCTTCTTTTAACGGTAAGTCGGTAACTAGTTGTGGCCTGTGGGTTGCAATATTGAATTTATCTATCTGTTTATGTCCTCTTATTTATCTATCATACAAATTAGTAATCCCTCCGAATCATTTTAGATGTCCCATTTAGATTTTCACGGTTATTAAAAAGTTGATAGTTGGGTATTTAAATTTATTAAATTAATTGTAAAGGTCATAGTTGGGTATTCGGAATGGAAAAAGTGGTGGTATTTAGATAAAAAAAGATAGACAAAAAAAAAGAAATGGAACAATTGATATGATTTTGCCAAATAAGAAAATGAGACATCTAAAATGATTCGAAGGGAATATTAAATTTGTAATAATATGGCAGATGGCAGTTTAATAAGGGACACACAGAATGATGTCATATGTCTTTTTTTAATTGGCCAAATACTCTATTAATGAAAGAAGAAAGGTAAGTAAAAGTTGATCATTATACAGGTTATAATAGTTAAACAATAGGATTTTTGATGAAGTAAATCAAAAGTATTTGGGTGAGTCATGAAGTTTAGATAAACTCGTGTAATGTACGAATTTAGTATGGAATATATATATATATATATATATATATATATATATATATATATATATATATATATATATATATATATATATATATATATATATATATATATATATATATATATATATATATATATATATATATATATATATATATATATATATATATATATATATATATATATATATATATATATTTTTTTTTGGAAATTTGGAATATTATTAATAAAATGGAGGAAAAACAAACACCACACTGTAACTTGGAACCCCGAATCCGCCGGCATAAAAAAACCCCCGTAGGGAAAAAAGCCATTGGAAGAGAGGGACCAAGAAACAGGCCACCCTAAACAGCATAGGGGTGGGCTATGCAAACACCAAAAACCAACGGGTTTGAGAACCTAACGCACCACGAAAAGCTAAAACAAACACCAAACACCACTATGAAAACGCCAAAATTCGAAAAAATAAAAATCCAAAAAAACCCCCTGTTGAAAAAATCCCAGCCCATCTTCCAAGATCTAGCTGAAAAGCCCAACCCTCTAACTGCCAAGCACCCATCTTCCAAGACAGCCCGTTTGAATCCCCGAGAAAACTTTATTGAAAACAGACAAAAACTCCATAGGAATCTTGAAAGAACACCTTGAAAATATAAACGTGTAAGACCGGCCACCAGAAACTCAGCAGCCGACACCAAAAGGCCTTGCCCAGCCGTACACGCACCTCGGCAGCCGACACCAGAAACATCACCACTCATACACCGCCATTCTCCAAAGCCGACAATCACCAAACCAGTAACCTGAAAACTAAGGCCACCGTCAGCCACTCCAAGATCAAAAACTCCGATCAAAACACCTTAGCCGGAACATTCCAGTATGAAGGTCATCGACACCAACTTCCACACCAACACCATACAGTTTCAAAGAAAGAGCCATTTGTTAACACCAACAGCTACCAACCACCCACTCTAACACCATCTAACTCTGTTTAAACATGAGTTACACCCACCAGACCACGGAGGCCCCATCGGAAAACGCTTTCCACCCATCGGAAAAACGCAGCAAACCTCCAAAAAAGAAAATGACGTCGTCCATGCTTTTCCGACGAAGAAACACCATGTAGATCAGAGACACCAACACCGCCATTCATCAGAAAACTTAGCGGGCACAATCAGCCTCCCAACACCAAAAGGTCTGACTTCATCACCCAAAGGAAACGGAGAAAGAAAACCGCCACCTAAAAAACTCCACATCTGGACAAAATAACATCAACCCACCATCGATGCAACACCACTGCCAACACCCAAAATCTCGAATAGCTCCATAAACGACGACCAGCTTCAGAAGACCAATCAGCGTTCACACCCTTACCGTCGAAAACAAACCACCAGGTCGCCACCGAAATCTCCCAAAGTACCACCAAGGGTTGCTCAAACACCAATCAGAAACTGCAGACCTTACCCCAATCTGAGCCGACAGACCTATGACTTCACTCAGAACACCGCTATAGTGACAGAAACTGAAAACGACGCCCTACCTCCAATCCATCAATGGCTGCTCAAACCTTCGAGAACACCAATCTATCAACTGCCATACTTCAGAAAAACCAAACGGTAGCCTTGTACTTCGAAACAGAACTCCACTAGAACTAGACCATGGGAAAACTTACCAAAAACACCAGCCACCGCCTTCGACAAGTCCAGTCAGAGGAAGCCCAAAAACAAAAACCAGAACCAAAGAAAAACGAAAAACTAAAAGAAACAACAAAAGAGAAGAAAAGACAAATTTAAAAACTGAATCAAAACCCAAAAACCGCCAAAACGACGGCAACCCACTCGAGCGCACCACCCAGAACCACCCACCTTCGAACGCCGGACACCCTAGAGGCCCTCAAAGGGGAGGAAAACCAAACCCTAGGAGAGCCTCTCTCACTAGAAGATTCTCTCTCTACATTTTTATATATTTGTATTATATATATATATATATATATATATATATATATATATATATATATATATATATATATATATATATATATATATATATATATATATATATATATATATATATATATATATATATATATATATATATATATATATATATATATATATATATATATATATATATATCTAACTTTAAATAATAATGCTAATTAGAAAAATAAATCAATATCTTAGTTACAAAAAATGTGAAACAAATTGATGATTGCAGAGTGCAGACTACGATTGTTAGTAAATTTGGGTGATTAGGAGGTGGGGAGCTGGGATTTGAACCGAGGATTTGAATTTCTGAAATGGTTTCATCAATTCGTTCAGATTTCACCCGAATTTCGAATTTGCGGCAATGGAAATGGGTTCATCAATTTGTTTTTTGTATGCTTGCTATGGCATTCTAGAATCTCACAAATGACTCTTCTGTTTTATAGTAATTGAGCAAGTCGTCCTATAATATTCAAGTGTTGAGGACACTGGAAATCCTCACTTAAGAACGGATAGGTTGGTTCCACTACTTCACAATTTTAGGCAACATTTGCAGGTCCTTGGTGTAACTTGTAAGTCACATTTGCAGGACCTTTTAGCTTATACTCCCTCCGAATCATTTTAGATGTCCCATTTGAGTTTTCGCGGTTATTAAGGGTGATGTAAGGTCCATTAAAAAGGTGGTAGTTGGGTATTTTAATTGATTAATTAATTGTAAAGGTGCTAGTTGGGTGAGAAGGTTGTCAGGATCGGGATTCTACGCATGATCGAAATCATCAGGTGGGATCGGATCGTAGGATCAGTAGATTCTACAAATTGCAGAAATAACAAGTTGTATAATATGACTATGTTAATTGTTTGATCATTTTCAATATAAAAAAGCACCAAAAACACATAAAGGTTATTGAAATATCCTTTTAAGTTGTTTAATGTCATTTTGAACATTCAAAACTTCAAAGCTTTGTTATTAAAAAACAATCAAGTATTCGAATCTAATATATACCCATATTACTATCATCAAATCATCATAGTATCATTCAAAATCAGATTTCAAAATTGTAAAATGATGGAGTATCAGTTCATTAACAATGGCGTGAGGCCTACTACTACAACTCATATGAAGAACAAATACAACTTTATTATTGATGAAAAAGTTAATCTGTATAGTACAACTTTATTGTCCTTTATATACAAGTGTGTAGGTTTTGGTTAACACCTATAAGGCTATAATGTGTTGTCACTATAAGTAAGAAGCAAGAATTAGAATAGGACAAATGCTAATAACCAATCATAACAGCAAGGAGAGAGAGTAAGACAAAATATGCAAACTAGACAAAAACTTTCAGTCCATATATTTATCAAAAATCATCATCAATCTTCATATCATACAAACAAAAGTAAATGAAACTTCAAATTTAATCATACAAAATCGATTTAATCATCAAAGTAAAGGAAACTTCAAATTTAATCATACAGAATCAATTTATTCATGCAAACAAAAGTAAATGAAACTTCAAATTTAATCATCCAAGTATCCAACAAATTTTATCAAAACAAGATACAAAAAATAGGGCAAAAAATCGACATACAGAGTACAAGAGAAGAAGAAGAATCAACAATAGAAAAAGATGTAGCACGCAGTAGCAATGGCGAATGAAGATGGTGATAGATGAAGATGGGAAGGAGTGAAGGACCAAAAGAAGCAGCAACAGGTGATAGATGAAGATGTAGAAGAGGCAAGGCTACGGGATTTTTAGGGTTTTTAGGGTCATTAAGGGTTTATTTGGGGAAATAACGTGTTCAGGCCCAAAAAGTAGCCAACCCATCAAGATCAATAGAATCGTCAAGCGATCCTATGAGCGATCTTATACGATTCCGATTCTAAGCACGACTCTACGCGCTGGCATCGATTTGGGTCGTAGGATCGTACGATCCTACGATCCAAGTCGTGATTTTGACAACCTAAAAGTGGAGGTATTTAGGTAAAAATAAAATAGACAAAAAAGAAAATGGGACAACTAAAATGATTCGGAGGGAATATATTTCATTTAAATTAATTTCTCTTGCACATATCTTCTGCATTGTTTCTTGTTCTTTCTCTTATTTCTTTTCACTTCTTGATTTTCATTATGTCTCTATCAAATTCGGAACGAGGGTTGATGATCTTCTTGTAGAGGGTATGACTACATATTGGACAGTTCGGTATTCTGCAAGAAATGTATAGATGCTTCTATCACACAATGTGGAGTTGGTCCTTAAGGACTTTGCTGTAAGATTATGCTGCTTCAATGTGCTAGTTTTTTTAGATAAGTATTTGCTAAAGTGATATGGATTTTATGGTGACTGGTATTGGCATGTAACTACTGATTACTTATATAATGTGGTTAAACATAAGCTAAAGTAATGGCACCTGCATACAACATACTGGTATGTATGTGTTTAACTGCATGTGTGTGCATAGAGTCTGACATATCCAACAGATTATAAATGAAGACCTTAACTGATATAATATTGAAGTCTATGGAATCTATCACTCCCTCCTATGCAGCGCAATTGTCCCATTTGACTTTTTACGGTTTTTAAGGTGAGTCAAGATGGGACCCATTGGGTAGGAGAGAGTGTGATATTATGGGTGTTTAATGAAAAGATTAGTGAATTAATAATTCCCTAATAAAATTAGAAGAACAAGCTTAACTACCAAATCAAAGAAAAGAAAATCAAAACAGAAAATTGAACGCCAACATCTGAACAAAAATTAAAACAATTACCCATCTAAATACAAAGAAATCAAACCATTGAAAAATCGTTTTTTTTGATCTGGTTTGATTTCCCCACAAATCAAAAATTAAAAACTAAAATAGTTTTCTGGTTTACACAAAATCAAACCCAGAAACTACCCATCTAAATTTACCAGAAAATCAAATACAGAATCATTTACACAAAATCAAACCCAGAAAAATAGTTTTTTTGATCTGGTTAAATTACCCATCTAAATTTCCCCACTATTACCCAGAAATCAAACCCATCTAAATACAAAATCAAACCCATTCGCAATACAAAGAAATCAAACCCAGATCATTTATTACCCAAATCAAAAATTACTCATCTAAATACAAAATCAAACCCAGATCAAAAATTACCCATCTAGTTTACACAAATTGAAAAATAAAATACAAAATCAAACCCAGATAAAAAATTACCCATCTAAATTACCTAGATCTGGAGGGACGCCATTTTTCCAGAACAAAAGACGCCATTTTTGAGGGAGAGGATGAATGTGTGTTCTTGAGTGTTCTTGAGGGACGCCTTTTTCCACAAAAAAAAAAACGCCATTTTTGGGTTTGAAGATGCTTGAGTGTTCTTGAGGAAGAGTGTTCTTGAGTGTTCTTGAGAGAGAAGAGAGAAGATGAAGATGAATGGTGAACAGTGACGAAGAGAAACCCAGATCTAGGTTTAATTTGAAGATGAATTAGACAAAGGATGAAGAAGAAAGTTTATGAGGGAGATGAAGATGGAGAGGTTATGAGGGAGTTTGAAGATTCTGGAAATGGGATTGGAATGGGTAAGTAGAATGGAGGGAAATGGGAAGGGGTAGGGTATAATTAGGTTAGATTAATTAAATGTTTGGGAAAAAATTAGATAGATTTAATAAGGTTAAAAAGTAAATAGGTAAAGTAAATAAGAGTATAAGGGTAAAAAAAATCCATGCCAAAAAAGGAAATAGGACATTTGGAGTGACTTGACCCAAAAAGGAAATGAGACATTTGAGCTGAATAGGAGGGAGTATATAACAAGAGTGGTCTCTAGGTACTTAGGAATAGCAAGTGATACCTCTAGATTCTTTCCTCCTATTCACTTCATAGTTCATCCTCTAACTAGTAACTAGGTACATAAGACTTCTTTTGTTGTTGCTGGTTTCTTATAAATACTAATGCCCATGCCTTGTCTATATATGGTTTCCTAGATTATCATAAATCTATGACAATTACTAAAACAAAACACAGCTGACATCATCAACTTTTAAAATTGCTTACATGTCATTCTCTCATTAAAAATTTTCCCTCCAAACTTTAATGATGATGTCATTGTTATAGTTAACTTTGACTTACTACTTTCATATTTTGACTATATTATTATTCTTATTAATTGTTATTTTACTTTTTAGGTCAAATTGCATGTAATGTATTAGAAAACTATATATTGTATTTTATTTATTTCAATTATTTCTAAAATGTTTTTAATTTTATTTATTAAATGAATATTATTTAGCGTATTGGATATTTTGAGATGGCTAAAACATAATATAGGAGTTCTTTTATTAGGATTTGTTTTTAATTTATACTCTTGGTTATTTAAATGCAATGCTTAATTTCAATGTGATTTAGGTTGTGACTATCTTTATACAAGTCACTTATATTTTTTTATGAGAAATAATCATCTTATTCGTTTAAACTAATAAAATAATTTTACATATTTCTATGTATTTATATTTGATTTTAAAGTGTGTTATTAATAGTCTTAATATTTAATATTTCTATAAGTTAATGTAATTGTTATTTTTGTTAGCAAAAATTTGTATGTTATTTTTTATTAAAAAATCATAATTTCGTATTTTACTCTCAGGGTACGAACCACTTTCTCTTTTATCAAAAATATAAAAATAAAAGTATAAATATAATTATATATTTACGCACAATGAAAAATATGATATAATATGTATGTAATGTATACAACTGTAGAGTGAAACGAAATATAACTATAATGTACAATTTATTTCTTAAACTTTTAATTTCTTAATTTATACAAATATGTCAGAAAATTTGATAAAGTCATGCATCGCACGGGAACTATCTAGTACCAATACTAATGCTCAACCGCTTAAGTATGATTTTTAAGAACATCATAAATACCTATGCTTCGGTTTTGTCTATGTATATGCTTTGTCTAGCATCTAGAAACATGGCAGCGCTGTCAACACAACAAAAACGCAGCAAACGCTATTAAACGCAACAACATTAGCATATCTTACAATAAAAGGACTTGACTAGGGATAGGAATAGTTGGAGACGCCAGATCCATGTTTTGGACCGCTAATAAGCCTTTCCCCCACCCTTCAAGTTCATCTTGTTTTTCTTTCCTTTCTTTCCTCTTGTTCTTTTAGTTTTAATGATCCTCTGTAACCTTTGATTAGCAATTTGTCTTCAGACATTATTGTCAGTCGTCACTCATTTCTCCTATAACGCAGGGCTCTCTTTCTTCCTAGGGTAATTAATAGACCACTTTCCTCTAGTCCTCCCTTAATTAAAAGGAGTATGTGTATGGATTGTTTGTCAACTTATTACCTCACCCAGATCCTACTCTGAGCGGGATATTTGGGTATGATGATGATGGTAATTAAACACAATTAATAAAGACCCTAATGTAAATAGAATGTAAATAAGAAAAGTTGGTAAAAAATTATTAACAACCCAACTATCAAAATAAACAATATTAGTAAGTGATAAAACAAGAAAAATAAAGGATGACAAAAAAAAATTAGTAGTTGTATTTTCTAGGAATCGAACCTAGACCATCCATCTCTCATATTGCTTGCATTACCAAAAAGCTAAGAATGTCGAAACTAATAAAATCACGCGAATTACATATTTACACTTATTAGTGTTATTTTGGGACCCATTTTCTAGAAACCTATGCGGGGCCCGGTGCTAATGCCCTGTTAGCACAATCAGTTCACCGGCCCTACTTAAAATCCGTTATACATACTCATCTAACATAAAAACATATACATTATGAGTTAATAAGAAAAAAAAAATCGTTAAATTAATTTCGTTATACATACATTGTCTTGAACTTCACATTCAAAGCTCAAATATACTCGTATGGATTTAGCTGAAAAATATAGAGAAACGCATAATGAGTCAATAAGAAAAAAGTTTTTGTGCATTTCCAAAACTAAAACAATATACACAATACCACATAAAATAAAGCACAAAAAATATATTAATATAACTTCATCAGATACTGGTAAACCCTTTGCCATCCCACATATTAGTAAAATGCACCTTAAAAACAGTGTATTCTCATTTGTAACATAAACTATCAATTCCAATATATTTTGTATGAGAATGTAGGTGTTTATTGTCAAATGTCATTATAAAAGTAACTAGCATTTTCGAATTTGTTCCAATTTCTCAAAATCCTCCCATAGTTTGGTGAGATGAGGAGCTAACAAATAACCCTTGAAAGAAGTGTGACTTGAATCTTGGGTTACTTAGTCATGTGTTAGATGATAATTAATGAGTAGAAGAATTTGGTCTTAAAGGTTAAATAACTAATTAAGATTATTAGACCTTAAGCATGAATTATTGAGATGATAAAAGACACAAATACTCTTTATGATTGGGTATCTTACAAGTACCATAGTACATTGTACTAATGGTAGTGGAAACTTGGATGTAAGAAGCTTTGGAGGTGCACTACTTGGGCTCCAAGGAAGTATTCTAGAACTAGTACAAAGTATTGGGGACCAAGGGACAAGTGGCACACCCATTTTTTCCCATTTGCCTATATATGTTGTAGTGCATTATTGTGTAAAATTAGAGCCAAGCTTAAAGCTTGAGCCTCCCATATCAACCTTACCACTCTCTTATGTAATTCTCTACTCCATGTATAGCTCATATACACACTATCTTCATAGATGTAATTCCTTCAACATTTGTAATGAGCTTTCAAGCTCTCTATCCTTTAAACACATAATGATACACTAGCCTAGGATGGTGGATGTAGCCTAATTAATGGTGAACTACCTTAAATCTTGGTGTTTTTGTTTTTACTTACTTTTATTGCTTTATCACCTTAATACTTGCATATAAACCATGATTTATTAGTACACCTTCAAGCCATGGTCATTAACCTTCCGTGCCACCTTTAGGCCCACGCTTCCGCATTCGTTAGCCTACTCTAACAATTTGTATCAGAGCCAAAGTTTGGTTGATGATCATTATTGTGTTTTCTTGGTGTTTTGGGTTGTGTTCAACCATCTACAATGAACAATTGTTTTGGTGAAACAAAATTCTTTTTTTGGTTAAGTTAAGGTAAAGTAAGTTTTGTTTGGGTGTTTAAAAGGTGTTTGAAGGTGAATGGAAAATTTAAAGTGTGAAGAAGCATTTTAAAGACTCAAACTTAAAGTCTCAAGAGAGGTGTACGTTGAGTAGGGATGGGCATGGGCCGGATCTGGGTCGGGTCCAGCAAGACCCAGATCCAGACCCTAATTTTTTTATTGGACCCAGACCCGGACCCGGATCCATAGGGTCTAAAAATTTTAGACCCGGACCCAGACCCTTAGGGTCTGAAGGGTCTAGGGTCTGGATCTGGGTCCAACACAATTTTATTTTTTTTTTTCCAAAATTTTTTTTTAAAATATATTATGAAGTGCACTTTTCGACCATTTGCATAAAATTATTTAAACATTTTCGACTAACGAGGATCCTCAAGTACTTTATACTAATTGAGCGAAACATAGGATATTTTTCAACATTCAAATTCTTATAACGAAATATTTGTCAAGTCTATAATTTTTAAATTATGGATACAACGACCAAATTTTAAACTACATAAACCGGTAAAGTTCAAAATAACGCAATGTTAAATAATATAACAAAATTCAAATCAAGCAATTATATACACATAATGCCTAATAAATAATTTTTTAAAAAAAACATGTAAATGGGTCCATGGGTCGGATCTGGGTCGAATCTGGGTCTCAGATGTGAAGACCCGGACCCGGACCCGGAACCCAGATTCGACCCGGATCCATAGGGTCCAATAAAAGGTGGACCCATACCCTCAAAATTAGGGTCGGGTCGGATCTAGACCCTTAGGGTCCAAGACCCGTGCCCATCCCTAACGTTGAGACAAAGTTGGGTAAAAGGAGTAGAGTGAATGGGTTAGTTGGATTGCTCTTGATGGTCAAAGAGTGTCTTCATTTTGATTGCTCTAAATGAGTATGTTGTTCATCCCCCTTATTTGGAGTTGATAAGAATATTCTTGAAACCTCACCTCAAATTTTTTACATTCCACTAAAATGGATATGTTTGTTAAATGGTTCAAGATTTGTTGGGATTTTGTTTATACTTTTGATTTGTTAGTTGTCATATTTTCTCTTACAAGTTTTAAGTTAAAAATCCTTGCTTTGGTTGAGATAAGTTGTGAAGTGAGTTTTTTTGGTGAATCTTGGTTAAAGGTTTTGTCTTTCATCACTATCACACATGTTCTCTATTTTGTTGATTAGCAAAGGTGTGCTTGTAAGAAGTAAGACTAATGGATAGAGTCTTTTTTGGGCAAAATATGAACAAGAGTCATGACTTGGTAATTATTTTTGGTGACCATATTTTGATGTTTAATTACAAGTCTAGGACTAGTTATGCCAAGCTAGTTATGTTTTTGATAAGCATGTTGAAAATGCTTATGATAATCATTTTAATGATTTTGTGATGAAGTTGGTTGCTCTTTTTGCCATTTGAGTAAAAGGGTGGTTATAATTTGGCTCTAAGGTTCCGGAACCGCTAAGTCCCCAAATCTGAGATAACATAATGTCCCTTAGTACTTGTATGTTCATATGAGTTTGATGATACATTGGTGAAGGTGGAGTTATGATGATGGTGACCGGTTCATTATAGAAATCGATGGAACCAATTGTTGTGAAAACATTTTGTTTGGCACCATGCTCATAGTTGTTGGCATTAATATTTCCACAAACTTAATCCAAGTATCTTGCTATGTTAAAGAACCACAATTTGAGGCAAATGTAGTGTTTGAGCACAAGATGTTTCCTTTTGATACAACTTCTAATCAACAAGTTCATGGTGTTCTTGGTTGATTTTGTAAGACTTAGTAAGTCTTTTGGTGTGTACTCTACTTGTGTCTTTTTATGACATTTGCATATGGTCATGTTGATGCATATGTGTGTGGTGAGTATGCCTTAGTGCCTTTGGCTAAGTGATATTTGGAGTGTTATTGGTTTTGTGTTTTGTTGAAGGTGATCTTTGTTGGTTGACTCAAGTCAAGGTGGAGATTGAAAGAAGTGTGACTTGAGTCTTGGGTTAATTAGTCATGTGTTAGATGACAATTAGTGAGTAGAAGAATTTGGTCTTAAAAGTTAAATAACTAATTAAGATTATTAAACCTTAAGCATGAATTATTGAGATGGTAAAAGACACAAGTACTCTTTATGATTGGGTATCTTACAAGTACCATAGTGCATTGTACTAATGGTAGTGGAAACTTGGATGTAAGAAGCTTTGGAGGTGCACTACTTGGGCTCCAAGTAAGTATTCTAGAACTAGTACAAAGTATTGGGGACCAAGGGACAAGTGGCACACCCATTTTTTCCCATTTGCCTATATTTGTTGTAGTGCATTATTGTGTAAAATTAGAGCCAAGCTTAAAGCTTGAGCCTCCCATATCAACCTTACCACTCTCTTATGTAATTCTCTACTCCATGTATAGTTCACATACACACTATCTCCATAGATGTAATTCCTTCAACATTTGTAATGAGCTTTCAAGCTCTCTATCCTTTAAATACATAATGATACACTAGCCTAGGATGGTGGGTGTAGCCTAATTAATGGTGAACCACCTTAAATCTTGGTGTTATTGTTTTTACTTACTTTTATTGCTTTATCACCTTAATACTTGCATATAAACCATGATTCATTAGTACACCTTCAAGCCATGGTCATTAACCTTCCGTGCCACCTTTAGGCCCACACTTTCGCATTCGTTAGCCTACTCTCACTAGTGGAAAAAACCTTAAGGGCTGCGGTTTTTTAGCCCTTATGGGCTGCGGTTTTTGACCCCAGCCATTATTGTAGCAGCAAATAATATTAGATAAGGGCTGCGGTCAAAATACGCAGCCCAAAAAAGACTAAAGGGCTGCGGACAGGTCAAAAAACCGCAGCCCTTTAGTCTTTTTCAAAATAAAAAAAAAAAATTTTTTTTTGCTTTTAGTTTAATTCCATTCCAAAGACCATCGTTTGTTTTGAAGAAAATAGATCAAACATCAAAGAACCCAGATCTTACAAAACAAATGATGAACACAAACATAAAAAAAAAACCCAGATCTTACAGAACAAGAACAAGAACATTATATAGATCTATCTTACAAATAAAAAAAAACGAAACATAAAAAAAAAAAAAGAAACATTATAGAAACTCAGATCTGGAACATTCGAACAATCTTGAATCTGGAACAATTTTTTGGGTACTCGAACATTCGAACATTCGAGCAATTCTAACCTCAGCAAATCGAAAAAAGGTTTAAAAAAAAACGAAAAAAATTAAAAAAAAAGAAAAAAACTAACAAAAAAACGAAAAACTATCAAAAAAGATGAACTTGTAGTCTTGTAGATCTTCGTATGTACTCGAAGGCTGATAATCTTGAATCTGGAACGATTTCTTGGGTACTCGAAGGCTGTTAAAAGCGAAAAAAATTAAAAAAAAAAAAAGAAAAAAACTAACAAAAAAACGAAAAGTAAAATGTACTCGAAGGCTGAACTTGTCCACCATTTTGTAGTCTTGTAGATTGAGGATTTTCGTTATTACATTTGAGAAGAAGGAAGAATGTAGACTGCAGTTGTTTTTGAGAAGAAGGAGAAGGAAGTTTTATTTTATTTTTTTTTAAGTTTCATTATTAGTTTTGGAGAAGAAGAAGAATGTAGACTGATGCGCCGTTTTTGAGAATAAAGAGAAGGAAGTCTTCAAATTATTAGGGTTTCTCTCACTGGATGCCGTTTTTATATTCAAATGGGCTGGGCTGACCATTTTGGGCTGCGGACAGGGCTTATAAACCGCAGCCCTTTGCTTTATTTTATTTTTTTTTAAGTTTCATTATTATTTTGGAATTACTAAGGGCTGCGGACATCCATAAAAACCGCAGCCCCTTTAGTATTTTTTTTTGCTAAAATTTTTAAGGGGTTAAGGGCTGCGGTCAATGCCAAAAACCGCAGCCCCTTAGTAATTTTTTTTTTCCAGCTTTTTTATTACTCATATGGGCTGCGTTTTCCTAACAACCGCAGCCAATAAGCAGCAGCCAATAGCTTTTTTTCCACTAGTGTCTAACAACCCTGAATAACTAAAAACCACAACTAATAACAATTCATTTCTTGTATATCCCAAACCCCTCATATATTGGTCCTTAATTAACAACTAAAGCACGATTATGACAACTAATATAAATGAGATTATTCAACAATCGAGTAAACAATTTATCACGAGGATGAATAACAATGAAGCATACAACTCATTATGCATACTTTAAACCTACTCCCTTCAATTCTCCTTAAGTGTCCTATTTACTTTTGGGGTACTATTGATTTATCACCCTAAAATTGTATTTTATTATTAATCTATAAGTTAAAATATAGTCATGTGGGATCTCGTTTGATTCGTTTTAATCTATAAGTTAAAATTGTAAAGTTATAGCCGTGTTTTGATTCGCTATGAACTAAAGGTTCTTAGCCGTATTTATGTCGATACCAAACGGTCTTTTAAAATAGTTTGGATTTTGATAAATTAATATTTCATAAAGAGATACCAAATGTGCAAAAGATTAAATAGGAGATGTTTGTAAATGACTTGTATATAAATGTAATAGTTTGTTGGATTACTCAACAATTAAATTATTGACAATCTTTGATGGGGCCTATCCCTTATGGGGGATAGATCCCTTTTCAGGTTAGCTCTGCTGTGGAGATGATGTATGCTTGTGTTATATGTTAAACGCGAGGCGAGGACTTCTTTTTTGAAAAATCATAATGTAAATTAGATATTTGTAAATTAAATTGTAATTATTTTATAATGTTTTGTAAATAGTATTCACTTATTTAATGTAAAAAGTTTTAAATACTCTGATATTAGTTTGTTGTGGCTATTGAGTCATAGGTCGGATTCAGCCCAGACTTTTATAAGTCTTCCGCTGTGCTTTGTAGACAATATTATAATTTTGTTTACGCCAGTTTGAGCTGTTTCAGGAGCAAAGTCAGAGTATATATAATCCGAGCTGAATCCGACCCATTGTCATCCTAAGTTACATAAGCTATCTAAGGCTTTCTAAGCACAATATTTTCCATATTGAAGCTACCCATTCACCCACTTTAATTAATTTAGTTTTACGCCAGCCGCACTAAATAAATACATACTCCAATCAAAAGCCACACAATGCAATAAATCACAAACTGTATACCAAAAAAATCAGCACTTTCGAAATATAAAACTAAGAAACATCGACGAAGCTTCATAGAAGTTTCAGAAAATGAAAAAAATAGTACATGCAAGCCGTAGTAGCAACACTTGCTTTACCTAAAAAACCTGAAAACAAAAAACACTTGGCTTTGTCCTCATCATCAACTACTACTCTATAATATGTAGTGTCATATATGCATTCTCTTCAAACTATAATAATTCTGGTCCCGTCATTGTCGGCGTAGATTGCCCTCCACTTGCCGTGAACCAAGGGTGTCCTACATACCATTCAAAAGTATCCATAATTAGTTCATTAACACCATTTTCTTCTTTAGTATTTAGTATTTACTGATGTAAGTTTACTACTATTTTTGTTTTATGGTCCCAAAATGTATTTATGGATTAGGTGTACCTTAGGTACGGTTACTTTAATAAAACATCCTTAAATTAAATGCACATCTTCCACGACATCAAGACATGAAAAATGATAACACGTTACAAAGAGCACAAAATCGAATGCAGACTAACAAGTAACAACAATTTAGAATATAGTAGGTACATTTCATAACAAATAAAACAATTATTAGATAAAATTGAGTGTAAGACGAAAAAAGTAAAACAAATATAATAATAAGGCCTATTAAGTTATGTTGTGTTTTCTTAAATAGGTGGTAATAAACGGTGGTAATAAGAATGAAAAATTAATGTAATTTTAGTTGAAAAAGCTCTTGGTTAACTTGATGGTCATGCTTAACGCATTACCATGCCGGATTATGTGGGAATGAAAATTTGTCAAAAAAAAACTTTTTTATGATTAAAGTTTCATTACCTGATATACAATTTTTGATCAAATTTTACACTATAAATTAAAACTATTACCACTATTCAATATCATTAATCAAACGGGTTGTAAATTCTATAAATTTAATTTAAAAAATGTAAAATGATGAGGGTGATAGGTAGGGATGGGCACGGGTCTTGGACCCTAAGGGTCTAGACCCGACCCGACCCTAATTTTAAGGGTCTGGGTCCTCCTTTTTTTGGACCCTATGGGTCCGGGTCGAATTTGGGTCCATGACCTTAGGGTCCAGGTCCGGGTCCGGGTCTTCACATCTGAGACCCAGATTCAACCCAGATCCGACCCATGGACCCATTTACATCTTTTTTAAAAGAATTATATATTAGGTATTGTGTGCATGTAATTGCTTGATTTGAAATTTTGTTATATTTTTAAAAAAAATTATATATTAGGTATTATAGACATGATAAATATTTCGTTATAATAACTTGAATGTTAAAAAACTTCATATGTTTCGCTCAATTAGTATAAAGTATTAGAAGATCCTCGTTAGTCGAAAATGTTTAAATAATTTTATGCAAATGGTCGAAAATTGCACTTCATCATATACTTTTTAAAAAATTTTAGAAAAAAAAAAATAAAATTGTGTTTGACCCAGATTCAGACCCTAGACCCGCCAGACCCTAAGGGTCTGAGTCCGAGTCCAAAATTTTTAGACCCTACGAATCCGGATCCGGATTTGAGTTCAATAAGAAAATTAGGGTCTAGATTTAGGTCTTGCTGGACCCGACCCAGATCCTACCCATGCCCATCCCTAGTGATAAAGTACTATTTGTAATACAGAAGAATAGGGAAGAATATTCCATTATTTACTTGGGTATCAATTATTAATCCACATCATCATAACACTACACTCCACTTTTTCCGATTTTCCACTCTCCTATCCACTTGATCAACAGAAATACTTATTAAAAATAGTTATAAACACATAAAAGAAAAAAAACAGAGGATAGCTGATTATTTAAAATTCCTACACAAGGCCATATTACTACTCTATTTTTTAAATGTAACCATATAAACCACAAATTTATAAATGAAGTGACTCCAAGTATAAATATTTTAATTGTGACATGCTGTGTAAGAAAAAATTATTAAAATATTAAATTAAATAAATCTAATAATTTGTAAACAAATATGGTCAAGATATTCATATGCATGCAATATCAAATCTCAAAATCAACAAAAACAAATGAAAAATAGATTTAGTAGTTCATGCAATCTTCAACAGGTTCTTGATCAATTACAAAAAAAATAACCCATGCAAAATCAAATCCCAAATATTTTATTCATCGAATTACTCAGATTTCAATCATCGTTATATTAAGGAAAAAAAAACTTACTGAGAGCTTCTTGAACGGATAATCTTCTAGAAACATCTTTACATATCAATCTTCTCAAAAGATCTTTAACATTAGATGAAAAACTCCCAAAAACCCTAGTCGGCAATCTTAAATTAGCCCTTACAATCTTCTCAAAAATCTCCTGAACTGTCTCTGCATAAAACGGCGGAATCCCAGCTATCATTACATATAAAACGACACCCACACTCCAAGCATCAACTTTCTCATCATAGGATTTTCCTTTTAGAATCTCCGGCGCAACATAATACGGAGTCCCCACAACTTCATCCATTAAATGTTCATTCGTAAACCCACACGACCCAAAATCACAGATTTTAACCCGTTTCGTAATCGGGTCACACAAAACATTTTCGATCTTTATATCCCGATGAATAATGCCATTCTGGTGACAATGTAGGATTCCTTGGAGGAGGGAGAAAGTAACAGATTTAATCTCATGTTCATGGATAAGTTGGTTTTGCGTAACGACGTCGTATAAGGACGGAAAAGGAAAGAAGTCGAGAATGAGGTGGAGGTGGGAGGGGGTATCGTAGGTAGCGTGAAGACGAGTGATGTAGGATGAGGCCGACGTGGATGAGAGAGAAAGACGTTGCAGTGCTTTTGGTTCATTGATGAGTGATTGTTTGTCGGTTATGTCGCCGGTTAATAATGATTTATCGATGGTTTTAACGGCGAAGATTTCACCGGTGGATCGTGATTTACACTTCGAAACGACGCCGAATCGGCCTCTCCCGACTTCTTCTAAGAGCTCGTAGTCTGTAGTGAACATTGTTGAAGGGTTTAAGATCGCAATTAGATTAATGGAGGGGAAATAAAATAATAACGGTTTTAGTAAAAGTTTGTGATGAGAGAGGGTGAATTTATAGAAGGGCGAACAAACTAATTAAGAGGAATAATTCAAAAAAAAAAAAACTAATTAAGAGGAAAATTCGGGTTGAAAAAAACAAAATAGTAGCTAAGTATAGTGATGTCCACTTTTCGGGGCTACATGATCGGAAAAAAAAATCATCTCCTAAAAAATAATTGGAAAAATTACCTAAAATTAACAATAATTTCAGGATTTATTTACCATTATTTTACTTTTTTTTTGAAATGCTCCATAATTTTTTAGTTGACCTTAAATAATTTAAACTTCAACTTGTATCGGTCTGATAAATCCAATTATTAAATGACTTGTTATAACAAATTTTATTTAAAAAAATAAATAAAAATAAAATATCATAAAAATGTAAACAAATTTCGGATTTTTTTTATTCTTCAAAACTTTTATCTAAGTTTTCCAAATTTTTCTGTAAATTTTGATTTTTTTTTAAATTATCTACTATAACAGGTAATCTGGTACCCAAACTTACTCCAGTAAATATACTCCATAAAGATACAAATATTTATAGTTAATTAAGTGGGACGATCCCTTCCCTTCACAAGCGCCAACAATCATTCCCAACATGTATGACAACCCCTTCTTTTCATCTAACACGATGACGACACCCCCTCTATATACGCCCTAAGAACCCTCCCCCTTCGCGGTGACAGTCCCTAACCTCCATCCCATACCTTAGCAAAATAATCATATAGCTCTTCATTTCTTCTCAATGTCTATCATAATTGATGCTCAACAACTTACATTCACTTAAAATGAATTGAAAGATTAAAACATAAGAAAAAATAATTTCTATTTTACTTATTCGTGAAGAATGGAGGAGGAGTACACTTATTCCTGTGTATAAAAACAAAGGTGGTGCACATAACAAAATTGTGAGAAAGAGTGATAGAGAAGAGAATCACACATAGGCGGTGATTAGGGAATTCCAATTTGGTTTTATGCTAGGGAGATCAACCACTGTGTGCTCATAAGACTAATGGAAAAATATAGGGAGTACAAAAAAAAACTTTGCAATATGGTGTTTATAGATTTGGAGAAAGCTTATGATAGCATACCGCTATATATTGTCTGGGAGATCAGCTTGGAGAAAAAGGGAATCTTACGGAGCTATATTAATGTTATACAAAGACCTGTATAATGGAACATCAACTAACATACAAACACCCGTTGGGACTACAAGGTCCTTTTCAGTTAGAGTAGGTTTACATGAGGGATCGACACTAAGCCCTTTTCTTTTTTGTAGTCACCATAGATGAGCTTTCCAAGTCTATCAGGGAAATTGTGTAATGGTGTCTGTTATTCGTCGTCGTCGACGATATAGTGTTGGTCGCAAAATCTAGCAAGGAGGCTAATTCCAAATTAGATGAGTGGAGGGTGGTATTAGAAAGTAAAGGGCTCCGTATTAGTCGTACAAAAAAAGAATATTTGAGATTTAATTTCAGTGGAAGGAGATGTAGTTACTAAGCAACCAAGTTCAAATATTTAGGATCTGTTATCCAAAGTAATGGGGAGATTGATAGAGATGTAACACACTATATACGAGCGGGTTCGTTTAAATGGCTAGTTGTGTACCTACCTGCCCTTTAGTTGTCTTTCTTGACCTGATGCCTAGTTGTGTACCTACCTGCCCTTTATACCTTTTTACCCATCGGGTCTATTATTTTATCCCAACCTTTATTTTAGCTATTGTGGTTCTTCAGCAAGTAGTCTTTTTTTTATCTTCAAACAACAATGCTAATCACATTCCTCTCTGTGCAGGGTTCTAACCTTCTGGGGATAAAATGACTGTTTTCCTCTAGTATTCCCTCTTAAGGGAGTACGGGTATGGATTGTCCGTCACCTTCCTTCATCCAGATCCCATTTTCGAGCGGGATATTGGTTGATGATGATGATTATGATGGCTTATTATATATGAACTAAAGTTTCATAAACTTAGTATCGTATGTGTTTCGACCAGATGTCAGGTCATCTTAACTTCTATAATAATTACTAGGCTGGAACATGGAATGTCAAGACCAAAGGACGACCTAGATAGTCTGATCTGAACCATTGATGGCTTGGCCTAGAGACCATTCACTAGACCATTATTAACTTGAAGGAAGTCACCTGGTCAGAGTGTTGGAAGAACTATTAGGGACTTAAAAGGTTTAACTTGTGGGAAAACCTAAATGGTATTCAGATATTTGCTGGAATTTGGGTCATTAATAAACGGAGAGACAACATATTTACTCTGCAGCATCTCTCATATATATAATCATTGTGTGCTTGACATACGCAGTCATACGAAATAGGATGAGGTTTGACCTTTTAAGAAAGGTCGAGCTTAACATTAAATGTATGGATTCAGACCAATGAGAGACGGCCACGCGAAGAATTATATCTGTCTTCATCTGAAATCCTAAGGGAAGTACTAATGATCATGATGGTAACATCATAAGGTCAAATGAGACATTTCATGAAGCAACGGGCAATTGAGAACAAAGGCTCTTGAGTACAAATAGGAACATAAAACATTAAATAGCGGGTATCTAATCTTCATTAGTGCAAGCATATACTCTCGAATATTTATTGAGAATTAAGTGTATGAACTAAAGACATTTCAACAATTATTCGCATATAATCTATAAGAGAGAAGGAATAATCGACATAAATTAGGCCTCACGCCACAAACAAGCTCTAATATTAATTTTTCAAGCTAAGAGTAATTGTGCACTTAGGTAAGGGTTTATTAGGCATACATTTGGAATGCTTACGGACATTGGAGAAGGTCCCCCTAAAATCATTCCAAGCCTTTCTAACCATTGTTACTTGTACATCAACAATAGGCATTGGAGTGATTTGTAAGGTCGGCAATATAAAAAACGAAAACTTCAAAAGATAATTTGTAAGGCCAAACCTCGAAGACTAACTCGATTTAGTTCAGTCCTAAACAAGAACAATTTGGCGCTAGAAGGAGGACCCCTTCGCTAATGTCAGATATGACATTTACCACAAATGATTGCAAAGGGGTGTACACCTTCACTATGACCCACTGGTCATAATAAGTTATATTATATTGCTAACCAACGTGTCCATAGAGTATTTTAGACAGTGGGGCAGAGGTAAATGTGATTTACAAAGCTTATTGTGACTATTTTTTTCAGCAAATTTATTTTTATTTATTTTCTTCTGCAATTTTAGAAAAAAAAATAATGTATAATACAAGCGGAATCATAGATGTAATTTAAAATTTCAAATGAATGTTAATGAACAAAACATTTTTACGTGAATAAAATTAAGTCCTAAGATTATCAATAAGTTTTAGAATATTTATACTCTATTTGTTTTAATTTGATTAAAACTTCTCACTGTTTGAATTTTTCTTGATAATCACGAATAAATTTATGAAGTATATGGAGTTCACCGAAAGCCTTACCCAACCTCCTAAATTTACAAATTTTCAGCCCTTAAAAAATTAACGGTTTAATATGGTTGGCCATCGGCTTTTATTTTGGTAATTTTGAATGTTTCTCTTTGTGACCCTTGTTTTAAGGGATGGTGCTGATATATCTGCTAACTGCGTACTATTAATATTGACATTTTTCCGCACAACATATCACTTTTAAGTACGATTATTTAACAACGAAGTAAGTTTAAAGTATTCAGATAAAGCACATAAACAAAATAGGATAAATGGAGAATAATAATCCCAACTTTGCGTGATCCGCTCAAAACAATCTCAACTTTATTCGCATATTTTCTAATATCCCTAACTTTGCCACTTTGTTGCTCAGGACATACCCTTTAATATGGTAACCGGTTATAACAGGTAACTCACCTCTTATTACCCATGCTTATTAATCTCCATTAGAAAATATGCGAAAGTTGGGATTGTTTTGAGCGGATCACGCAAAGTTGGGATTATTAATCTCCATTTATCCTTCTTATTTCCATGACAAAAGAGGTGATTTACAGGTTATAACCGGTTACCATATTAAAGGGTATGTCCTGAGCAACAAAGTGGCAAAGTTAGAGATATTAGAAAATATGCGAAAGTTGGGATTGTTTTGAGCGGATCACGCAAAGTTGGGATTATTAATCTCCATTTATCCTTCTTATTTCCATGACAAAAGAGGTGATTTACAGGTTATAACCGGTTACCATATTAAAGGGTATGTCCTGAGCAACAAAGTGGCAAAGTTAGAGATATTAGAAAATATGCGAAAATTGGGATTGTTTTGAGCGGATCACGCAAAGTTGATATTATTAATCTCCATTTATCCAACAAAATATTGGTGTATGCACCAAAGTCGTCTAACACTTAAGAATGATTAACTCTTCAAAATGTCTAAAGCCACGCACTAATGATGGATATTTTTGATGAAAATGGTGCACAATAAAATTTGATATGATTTACATAAAAAAATATTTATTAATCATAAAAGTAGTAGATTTTAGGATTCCAATCAATTTCTTTTTGATTATTTATGAGTAGATTCTTTGTAAAATGGAGTAAAAGGTAAAAACTTAATCATTAGCGAGGGAGTAGGGACAAAGATATGGATCAGATTTAGACAGAATCTTATGAATTGCTAATTACACTTTTAATCCTTTTCGTTATCTTTTTGGATTAGAATTAGAATGTTATATACATTAGATGTAAGCCTCTCCTTTGTACTTGGAATCTTTTAATGTTTTAGTAAAATAAACATGCACTTTGATTATGCTTGGTATATACTCGGTATCTATGTTATTCAATTTGTTATCGCAATATATGTAAGTTTCTTTACTAAATTTTATATTGATTTAAACAAGTTGATGACAATTTTGTTAGAAATAATGTAGCGAGACATCAATTTAGTGGACATTGAGTAACGTTTATGTTTTATTAGAGACCAATAAATATCATTGATGAATCGTTATTTGATAATGGTATGGGTTTAATTAATGTCGCTAAATCTATTGGGTAATAGTGTATCAACGTGTCACGTGTGATATCATTTTGTGTGTTTGAACCTATATATTTGTCTAGGTGCACGTAGGGCTGAGCAAAACTATCTGATGATCCGATTATCCGATGATTCGATCTGATATTCGATTCGATTTTTAGGATAACCGATTCGAAGTTACAATTCGGATCAAATATTCGATTCGAAAATTCGAATATCGGATACAAATTCGGATATCAATATTTGTAGATTCGAATATCCGACATTTTTTCAATTGTCGGATATCGGATATCCGAAATTATTTCGGATAGTCGGATATCGGATCTCGGATATCCGCATATTATAGGTAGTTTCGGATATCTGTTATTCATAAGAAAAAAAATATTTTTATAAATAAATTATTTTGACAAAATTCGGATACCGGATATCGGATATTTCGAATATCCGACTGGAAATTTTCAATTTTCCTCATAGGCATCGGATATCGGATATCTCGAATATCCAATTCGAATATTGTCGGATACCGGATATCGTATATCCGATTCGGATCGAATCGGATATCGGATATCAGATATACTAGCAAAGACAAGAGTTAATTACTCTCTTGAATTAGCACAAGCAAATGAGAGTATGTGAGTAGAGAATTCAGAAAAAGGTATGTTCAACTCATCACCAAAGACCTCTATTTATACTACAAGAGTATAGTAGAGAGTCATGGCCAAGTTAATCACCATAATGATCAAATTGATGATCATTATATTCAATGCCATAATTCTAGGCATTCATGAGCATAATGCACAATAATAACCCCGAATAATCTCAGAACTCAAGAGTATTAGTGATAGAATCCAAGGCATTAACTCAAGAAAACGGGAAGAAAGAGCAATGGTCACATACAGCATGAATCGCCG
This sequence comes from Amaranthus palmeri, assembly GCA_019776075.1. Taxonomy (NCBI): domain Eukaryota; kingdom Viridiplantae; phylum Streptophyta; class Magnoliopsida; order Caryophyllales; family Amaranthaceae; genus Amaranthus; species Amaranthus palmeri. The sequence goes on along the minus strand of JAAKBH010000614.1, from coordinate 68,805 downwards.
AGTCAGCGGTCTGACCCATACCAAGGAAAGCCGACTCAGCTTTTCCTTCTAGACAAAACATACTTTCCAGAAGCTAAAGTCGAGTCGGCTTTAACTCCAACAAAGGGACAGCCGAGTCGGCTTTTTAGGCTTACTTGGTTTCCCTTTTTTTCCGTTTTGTCCTATCTTTAGATGCCTTTCGGACCTACTAAATTAATACGTATTGTCCGACTACTTTAGTAGTACTTAGTGATTATAGATACAGGATTATTAGACACTAAATGTTCAACATTATATAATACCTAACTTTTTATCTCAAAAAAATATAATACCTAACTTTCATATAATGAGACACGGACACCTGACCTCTAACGCGACAAAACGGCATCTATTTTAGCTTATGTAAGAAAAGTAACTGAGATAACCGTCAAGATACTCCTATATAATTCCATCTATAAAATATATATTTCTATTTAATTAGAGTAGGAAAATAATTTTTTAGCTTATAATTATTCGAATAAAAACTAAAAATTAAAAAATTAAACAAGAAATATTATTTAAATTTTTGTAAATTGGTTTGAATTTGTTAAAATTTTTAAACCAAAATGTTTTGTTTTGAATAAGGTTTGAACCAATTAGAGACAAAAAAAATTAAAATTTTAAACCAGCTTAAAATAGGAGCTCACTTTTATTTTAATAGGCAATACTAAGAAAATTTCATGCCCTCTTACAAACAAAGTTAAGATTCCATTAGGGTTTTTTTTTTTTTCATCCCTAGTTTGCTACTATAACTCTTAATTTTTGATTATTTTATTTTATTTTTTAAATTCTATTTAGATTTACTAGTAAGAAGTAAATTTGGTTTGAATTAGACTTAAATATTTTCAAATAAACTAATTTTTTTTTGTTTGATTTAAATTGTGAATGAATATGGCGTCACTAGTGGAAAAAAAGCTATTGGCTGCTGCTTATTGGCTGCGGTTGTTAGGGAAACGCAGCTCATGTGAGTAATAAAAAACCTGGAAAAAAAAAATTATTAAGGGGCTGCGGTTTTTGTCATTGTCCGCAGCCCTTAACCCCTTAAAAATTTTAGCAAAAAAAATACTAAGGGGGCTGCGGTTTTTATGGATGTCCGCAACCCTAAATAATTCCAAAATAACAAAGAAAATTAAAAAAAAATAAAGCAAGGGGCTGCGGTTTTTAAGCCTGTCCGCAGCCCTTAACAGTTTCTAAAAAAAAATTAAAACCTAATTTCATAACCCTAGCTAGCAAATGGGCCGTTTTAATTTGTATGCGCCGTTTTAATCAGAATAACATTAGGCGCCTCTCTCTTACATTCATTCAAAGATCAGAAAACCTAATTTCATACTTGGGCTCCTCTCTCTCTCCTCTCTTCCTTCTTCCTAATTTCAGAAAACCCTTCTTCCTTCATCTTCTCCTTCATACTCTAAAATGGCGAGCACTCCTTCTCCTTGAAACTTCTCTTCCTCTTTCAAACTTACCCTAGCCGTTTTCATAATCCTAAAATAATCCTAAGAAACCCTTTGAAACTTCTCTCAGATTCTCTCTCTTAAACCCTAAACAAAAGCTCTCATAACCCTTTGAAACTTACAGAAAGTTGAATTGATGATCGATTCTCTCTCTTAATGATCCTAAACAGATTGAGTACAAGGCTAAATCAGTCTCGAATTTTATCAGAAAAAGCTCTGTTCTTGAGCTCTGATTTCGTCGATGAAAGACGGGGTTAATGGAGATTTACTGAGTTGCTGAGGTTAGAGTTGCTGAGTTGCTAAGAATGTTCCAGATCTTCGCAAGCGTAAGAGATTTACTCATGCTCGAATGTTTGTTTAAGATCTTGTTGATGTTCCAGATCTGAGTTTAGAGTTGCTGAGGTTAGAATTGCTGAGTTGCTGAGTTGCTGAGTTGTTGAGAATGTTCCAGATCTTGTTGATGTTCGAATGTTCCAGATTTGAGTTTCTATAATGTTTCGTTTTTTTTTATGTTTTGTTTTTTTTTTTATTTGTAAGATAGATCTATATAATGTTCTTGTTCTTGTTCTGTAAGTTTCTGTAAGGTCTGGGTTTTTTTTTATGTTTGTTGTTCATCGTTTGTTCTGTAAGATCTGGGTTCTTTGATGTTTGATCTATTTTCTTCAAAACAAACGATGGTCTTTGGTATACAACTTATATATATAAAGGAATAAGTTGATATACAACTTATATAGTAATAAAGGAACAATTTTTGTTTGTATTGGTAAGAATTATTTCATATGGCAAATCACTATGAGAATGTCATGTGAATTTTTTTAAGTCTTTTTATTAGATTGTATGATGATTGATGATATTGTTTGAGAAAACTGTTGAAGTAATTGGTGACTTGAGTGCATCAAATAAATACTATGCACTAGTGTGAGCATAGAGATGGAATCCTATGAAGGATTTATGATGGGTAATTAAGTGTAACTTAATGAGTGAGATGAATAAGGAGTATAAGTGAGTGTTGAATGCATGAAATTAAGAGGCATTTTACAAGAGACTTAAACATGGATGTAATAAAGTTGAATTATGGCATGATAAAAGATAGTTAATGAGAAGTTTAAAGGGCGAAGATTTTTGTACGATACATCTAAGTAATGAAGCATTGTCTTGATCGAGCATTGGATTCGGTTTTTGACTCTTGATTTTCCTTAAAAGTTGTTTATAATCCTTAGCCTTAATAGAGGTCTCATATGGCATTATAACACATCTACAAAATACCCCAAGCCTAAACACATAACTTATATCTCTTCTCTATTGTAATTCGCTATTTGAGAGTTCATTGAATTCCTTTGTGATAATCTAAGTAAGATACTACACACTAGAACCTCGTTAAATATTAATGTCATTTTTATTGCATTATTATCTTTTACAAACATTGTTTTCATTGAAAGTATAATTTGTTCATCACAAAACTTCATACACTCGAAATACTCGAAATGGTGATAGTGAAGCTTGAAACATGTCGTTTGAACTCTAATATAGCATCGTTTTCAATGTTCAAATATAGCATCGTTTTTATAAACTATGTCAATGCCAATTTATTTTGGTGTTGTGATGGAAATTTCTTGAAAACATCATAATTAAAAATGTTAGTGCATACTAGAAGACACAACATTTAAAACGCGTAAAATATGATCGTAATATCTTTTGAAGTTTTGTTGCATGCTCTACTTGTTTTAGTGCATACTTCATCAATTTCATATTGTTTGTCATGTACGATTGTTTTAAACTTTTCCAAAATCTGGTTTAGAGCAAATGAATAAATTTATTGAAAAATATTTATGTATAGGAAAAAATTATTTTTTTATGAAATGCGTGATTTAATTAGCCCATAATTAAAAATTAGAAAATGATATATACATCCTCAGGGTTGTATATATAAGAAAGATTCTTGTATTTAATTTATATAATTTAATATTATTTTTTGCTTTGGAAATATAAGCACACTAAAACAAATTTAGCTTTTTGCGACATTAAATTTAGTGTCATTAAAAAAATGCCATTGATTCATATTTTTAGTGTAATAATTATTGGTTTTATTTTTAGTTCCACCATAAAATGATTCAACGACACTTAATTTGGTCTTTAATGACATATGTAATTGTCACTATAGTCTAAGTGGCATTTGTGAGAAATGTCACTAGATCTTATGTCGCTAAAAGCTTTAGTGTGACTTTTTAATATGCTTCTAAAGGGTCTAATAAATGTCACTAAAAATTAGAAATAGCGACATTTAAATTAAATTTCGCTAAATATATCCCACTAAAATCAAATTATATTGTTGGCATTTAATTATAATTTATTATTTTATCATTTATTATTTCTTGGATTATAAAAAGCATTATGTAAAATATTAATTATTTTCCAATTTCTAAATTAGATTTTTTTTTTAAATTTAAAATTATTAATGATAAAGCCAATTTGTTAATCTTTATGTACAACCTTAAGAATTGTAAATATCATTATCCAATTTGCGAGAATCATTAGAATAATGTTTTTGTGATTTTCATAATTAGATAGAATAACGAACATTAAAAAAATTAAGCAAAGTGTATTGGATTGAGGGAATACGTGTGGTCCATGACGCCATTATTTTAAAACTTTGGATGTATAAAACATGCACTTAAGTTTTAGCAATGAACTTCAATAAGACAATGGTTGAGAAGTTTCTATCATTATAAAGATTATTGAAAGTGACAAACTGGCTATCTTTAACGAAGTCTAATCTGTAATCAGCTTAAGGAAATTTCTCTTATACGAATACATACTATATATCTTTAGTTATTTCCCCTTCGTTAGATTAGAATTCATATAAAATATATATTAGACGTGTTTTAACTATTACACAAATTTTTGAGAGAGATGATTTCTCAAAGAAACCGTCTCTAACTATTAAACAATTTCTAATACTCCAACTTTCAAATGAAAACTTCGCTTTGTGATAACGTGTTGATCCGAAGGTTTTAATTTTTGATTTTTGATACGATATGATTCGATTCGAAATTCAAGTTTTTAATTTATTATCTTATTTTATTTACAGTATATGAAATAACCATTTGCTGCATATATATATTTTTTTCCAAATTGGTCGATATCCGTTATTAACTGAACACAATCACTACAATTTACTAATTGGGTTATAATGACTAATTGCAAATTTGTCGTCATTCATATATAGCTATTGTCCACGTTTACACTATGTTTGGATAGCAAATTAGGAGAGAAAAGAAAGGAAAGAAAGGGGAAGGAAAGAAAGGGGAGGGAAAGAAAGGGGAAGAAAAGGAAGGGAAATACTCCATTGTTTGTATAGGAAGGAAGGGAGGGAAGGGGAAAGACAGAAATTTCATTTTCCTTCCAAATCTTTCCTCTTATGGAGAGATTTGGATATTAACAAAATGAAGGAACCTAATCCCTCCAAATCTCTTCCCTCCAAATCCTCTCCCTCTCTTTTTGCTATCTAAACAAGAGATTCCCCATCCCTCCAAATCTTTTCTTTTCTTTTCCCTCGATTTCCCTCAATTCAGCCTTAAGGATTTTTTTTTTGAGATTTAACGCTTAGAAATCAGTTTGAAAAAACAATATATATGTAACCTTAGCAAGTATTAATTATGGAACGGAGGAAGTATGATTTAAGGCTATCTGTATATTTTATTTAAGGTTTAAATATAACAATTATTTGTATTTTTTTATTTCAAACGAATGATATAAATAACATTTATTTTTTATTTTTTGTTTCAAATAAAGTATACATATAACTATTATCTGTATGGTACAAATAACTTTATTATACCTTTTGTTACCCCAATTTTTTTTTTAAAAAAAATTATAATTCTATTATATGTAAATCCACTAACATGTTGAACCAGTAGTTGATATACACACTAATAAATTTATTTCTATACCAAAATTGTAATGAACATATTATATATAGTAGCTGATTTACACACTTGCAAATTGAATATTAAATTTTTAATAAAATTTAGTATATTTGTTGCACATAAAGAACAATAGATAATCATTCAAATAACAATCATATATATCCCAAGAACTATTAGTAAGGCGGAGAAAATAGTAAATCCCATTTAGGGCAGGCCCTGGGATAGGCAAGGGGTGCCGCCGTCCAGGGCCCCGACATCCAAGGGGCCCAATTTTTAAGTTCACCATAAATTTGCAGAGAGTAAGCTAATAGTAAATAGAAGCCATTTTTGGTTATAGGAAGAAGATGAAACTTTCTTATGTGGGATTTGTGAATGCTTTTAAAATTGAATTGACCAAAATGACCATGTAATTAATTGAAGATTGAAACTAAAAAGTAAGGGTATTTATGGTATAAAGCGGATGGAGTATTATTTGTTGGCTTCTAGACTTCTAGTATACTAACTAGAGTAGTAAGCCTATACTTTTTTTTTTTGGAAATTGGGAATATATAAAAAGAGAAAGACAAAAACACAGACACTTGGGGACCCTCAACCCGCCGGCATAAAAAACCCCACGAGGGGAAAAAGCCATTGGAAAGAGGGACCAAGAGCCAGGCCACCCAAGACAGCATAGAGGTGGACTATGCCAGAACAAACACCTGTCTAGAAACACCTTACACACCAGCAAACCAGAGACCGACTACTACGCCTTACACACCAAATCTAGAAGAACAATAAAAATAAAACACCATATACTACAAAGCCCCAATCACCAAAGAAAATATCTAATAGTGACCATAATATAAAATCGAGAGCTATGCAGAGATCGCCTCCAAATTGCTTATGAAAGCATGTGGGGATGACACATCAAAATCCAACAGCTCCTTTGCCGAAATGCCAATTCTGATTTTCAACTTGTAAATGAAGCTATGTAAATCAGGGGATTTCATCTCAAACTTTGCGTTGTTTCGCTCAAACCACAATGACCATATTACACATCCAAGAATGAGATACCATAGGTTCTTCTTTCTTTTGGTCTTTATCAGTCCACCCCAAAATAAGATGAAATTATCGCATTTAGATGTGAGAACTCCACTTATGCTCCACCAGTTAAGAATACCCATCCATACTCTCCAAGAAAAATTACAAGTGAACAAGATATGGGAATTTGACTCCACTACCTGACTACAGAAAGGACACAAAGCCTGTATAACATCAATGATACCTTAATCTAGCAATTTATCACCAATTTTTAATCTCTCTAAACTAGCCATCCAGAGGGTCAATTGGACCCTAGGGGAACAAGTATTACGCCACACAATCTCAATGATTTGCTTTGAAAGAAGGGGCTCAGCATCTGCATAAACTTTATCAACAATGCATTTTCGAGGGAAGGATATAGTATCAGAATTGAACCAAGAAACCTTATCTGTTGTATTTCTTCTCATTGTATTTCCTTCAAGGATACCTTCCAATCTTCCAAGCTCAATAGCTTCCCTATTAAAGAGAACTCTACGCCATCGGAATCTCCAAGACCACACGTCGTCATGCCACTCTCCTATCTGCAAGATAAAACAGTGTTTTTGCAAAGATACAGAGTAAAGTCTAGGGAAAGTTAGTTTTAGGGGGCCACACTGACACCATTTGTCAAGCCAAAAAAGTGTAGATTTACCATTTCCTACCCTCACGATCATACCCTCTTCTATAATCTTTCGGATTTTTTCCGTGTTTTCTTCGTTACTCACCATTTGACCCCAAATGCCTTCCTTCACAATACCAAAAGCATCAGAAGAGGCCATATGACCTCTAATGTTATGAACAGACATAATGATTCTCTTCCAAAGGGTATTATCTGTATTAGAATAACGCCACCACCATTTAAAAAGCAGGATCAAATTTTTGTACATCATATTTCCAACTCCCAAGCCACCAAGGTGTTTCGGTGATTCAATTGAAGACCGCCTAATTGTGGGAATAGAACATCTTCCATTTCTCGCTTCTTCCCAGAAGAATTTTCTTTGAAGATTGATTATTTTTTGAGCAATAGTTTTCGGCATTTTAAACAAACTCATATAGTAAAAAGGTAAGCTATTGAGCACATACTTTCGTACCTTGTTTCTTATATTTATTTTTTTTAATGGTTTCATACTCTATTATTTATTTTTTTTATTGGTTTCATACTCTATTCAATATGTTATTTCATTTGGTAATATTTCTAATTATACACTTTTTTTTTGGGCTCATTTTATTTTAGTATAAATTTTGTAAAATAATTGCATATTTTAATTTAATTTCGTCAAATATATTTTATAAATTTTTAAGGGCCCCAATTTACTTTGTTGCCTAGGGCCCACTAAAGTTCAGGACCGGGCCTGATCCCATTTTATCCAAATATGATACATTTAGCAGTACTTGTGATCCTTAGTCTTTATTTTGTGTTATTTGAGGATGTATTTTTGAGAAATAGGTACTGAATATTCCACATTTTCCATTGGAGTTGGGTGTTTATATTTTTACTTAAAATAGATGTGTTGAAATTATTATTTAATTATATTTCTACTTAAAATATATAACTGAATATTTTGGTAGAAGTCCCTTATGTTTTTATTGTTAAATCTCTTGTGAAGCTTTAGGTACGTATTATATGTGATAAGATATACATGAATGCATTGCAAGTGTTCAACTTATAATTACCATGTTATGTGAACATCAAGGGCTAGTTACCATGTTAGAAAGTGCTTAATTTTGGATGGTAATTATTCTATAATTATTTGTCCAATGTTCTATAATTATTTACTAGTTATGTATGTAAAATATTAATGAGTTGTAATTATGATAAAGGGCAATCAGAAAAGGTCAAAATAGTCAAAATTTGGGAAGAATTATTGATAATTAAACGTCATCTGAAAACATTTATCTGGGATGGTTATTATGAGACTTTAGATATAAGATTTGATATTAGTGCATGGGAAACTCACGTGCAGTACGAAGACACTTGTTCTTCATCAAGGATCGCTACAAATGAGTGGGACATTGTTGGAAGGAGAAACTAGAAGCGCCACAAGAAACAAAGGAAAACACCTAGAAATGATTGAGAGATTGCCACGTCTAAGAGAAAAAATTAATATGCAGAGAATGTTTTAGGGGTTTAGTGAAGGAATGTTTGCTACACACAATAATGATGAGCTATAAATATACATCAAGAGCAAATAAATGAGGTGACAACATTCTATTATAGAGAAGTACAAAGAATTAATTAAAGTGATTTTAAGAAAACTAAATATCAAACACCCACATTGGTTTTTAGAAGAACATTAAAGACATAATCATAAGACTGAAAAATATTTTCATTTATTATTTACTTAAATTACAAAGACCTCACGTCTAAACACTGGTTGCCACTATGCACCTTGAAGGACCTATTAGGCAAATCATCTCAGGTTGATACTAACTTGGGCGTCGAAGTAGGTCCGCAAAAAACATTCAAGGCCAAGGAGAGGCGACTCGTCGCCTATGCTCTGCCTTGAATTTTGCGTTTTTGTTAGTTGATTTTGTGAGTGTTGATTGGTTTCAATCATTACTAATGATTGATAACCAATATTTTTTTGGTTATATCTAATGGAACATTATGTTGTTTTATTGATAAGTTTGGGATGAAACAAACACTTGTTTCAAAGCTTGGTTTGGATGAAACAAACTTCATATATAAATAGAAGGTGTGTGCATAAGGGCATTCCACCCATCATACTTACAAAATTCTAAATTTCTCTTAGAACATACAAACTGCTCTTGCTTCTTCTTTACATGAATTGTGGTGAAGGAGTAAGTAATTAACTTCCATTACATTTTAAGTTTCTTAATTCATCCACAACACCTAGTCTTACTTTTGCAGTCTCTATGTGCTTGGAGATTGTTGTAATGGATTGCATCTCATTGTGAATGTCATCTATTATCCCAAGCACCTTTCAAGGAGAAATATCACAAACGAAAAGACTTATCACGCCTTCTATTAATATCAAGTTTCGGAGCAACTTGAATTCGTTGTCACAACCAAATCTTCATGGGTCCATCTTGGTGATCAATAAAGGAGATCCATTGCTATCCACACAGAAGATGCAAATTGGTTTGTTGTAGTTGTAATTTGTATTTTCATTACATGTCCAATAAGTAAAACATTTCAACCATATAACATGAGTCATTTAGATAATGGATAATGAAATTTCATGTTTACTCGAACTTGTGAACGAATAACCATAGCAATTTCAGTTGCTTAGAATAAATCGAAATGACTAGACATGAACTTAATGACTAGTTAACCATAAATATACCAGAGCACATGGCTCTAATGTAACAGCAAAGCAAGCTCATATTCGGACATGCTATTATATGATTCGAACTCGAATTTAACTCAACTTGATCTGTTTAACAAACCTACTTGAAATATCAATGAAACATGCCCTACCTTACTATATACACCTTGTCCCTAACAAATTTTATTTTAGTCTTTATCTACACACCATCTCTTATTTTCGTTTACATTTAATCTTACCCACGCAATTTAGTGATTTCTACCAACTTTTTAAGACTTGTGCCAATTAAGGGGTAAACATTGGACATTAGTTAATATAATAAAAAGGGATTCTTTCTTGTGTCAGATAGCAGGAATGCTGGCTATTAATCATTAAACCAAAACAAATACTCAGATCCAAAGCTAACACAAAAAGTTGTATATTACACAAATCCTTTTTCACATAAACACACTTAAAATCTTTGGTTCAACAAACTCAACACCTAATAAGCTATAAATTAGGGCATCAAATTGTTGTTGACTAGTAACTTCCATTGATTTAATTTGTTAATTTGTTGATCCAGACAACACATAAACACAGACAACACTGGATATACAAAGGAGTTCACAACAAGTTGACGAGACATTAAGCTGGTCATGTATTCAAATCAAAATATGTTCTGTAGAAATGAAACAACATAAGTCGCCATCCTCGCTCGAACTTTGTTCTGTATCGTTTTACTTTTCTTTATGGCTACTTCAAATCAGCTAATTTGAATCTCAACAAGGCTTGCAGTGTAAAATACACAGAAAACAACCTGCTTTTGAGTCGAGTATATCATCTATCTCCCGAATCTTGAGAGCAAGTCGTTCTCTAATCTGGAGACCCCAATGGTTTCTCTTAAACATTTTAAGATTAATTCAGAAATCTTCCTGAGATTGAATCTATACTTCATCATTCATCAATATGTTCGTTCGAGGGTTGATTCACATCAGACGATTCGCCACATAAAAAATTCTTGCTTTTTGATGATACAGAACAAGCAAGTGGGACCCGGAATGAAAAGCTGCTTGTTGCCTGTTTCTTCGCTGATGAAGAATCGGCTGTGGAACATAAGTCCTCTTCATGAACACTTAATGCTTCATTGTTCACATTGAAAGCATGTACACAAGGTTCACGACCTTGAACTTCTTCAAAAACTCGAGGCCTCTTCGCATTTGGCAAAAGATTATTGTTCAAATTTTGCATCGAGGGAACCCGTTGATCATGAGATGACCCTGAAATGCAATTAGCTTTTGGATTCAAGACAATGTTTGCGATAGATGATTTCCTATTTTCAGAGTTATCAAGCCGTGTAGTATCTATCTTCCCCTCATTTTCAGAGTTGTCGACTACAACTTCACTTGTCCCATTTGTTTCTTCTGCTCCAGCTTTTCCTTGCATTAGACAAATAGCCACGTTCAGATGTTCTCTAGCCATCTCAAGATCTATGATTGGTTTAGGATAATTGAATCCAAGCTCTACTCCAGCTGCTTTAAGAACTGAAATAGGCGCATCCCAGGGATGATGAATCCACTCGGTTGGCATTCTTGCTAGTTCTGGTAGCCACTGTCGGATGTATTCGCCTTCTGAGTCATACTTAGAACCTTGAAGCTGGCAGAAGCATCAAGGAAGATAAAATGTTAAAAGAAAACTGTTAGTCTGGAATTATTGTGAGACAAAGAATGATAGTCAATCACAATTACGACAACAAAAAGACGACACAAATTCTTGTATGAGACGGTATCTCCGTAAGAGATGCCTCTTACTTGGGTTAAATAGCCCGGTATCAGAAACTTTTAGCATAATGGACCTTTTGTATAAGCTCATCTCATGGTGACATGGTCTCATACAAGAGGGGCTGAAAAAACGATATGATTGTTTCAGATTTAAGGTCAGTTACCGAAATAGAACCTAGTAGACTTGACGGATATGCAAATTTATTAGTTAACATGTTGACATGACCAGGTTAACACAGCCAAACCGAAGGAGCTAATGAAACAGAGAATTTACAAGAAATAAGAAACCTTCAAAAGGTTCAGATATTAAGATGAAGAAGTGAATGTACCTCTGGGTCATCCAGACGGTGAAGATCATGACCATCCGGCAAGCTTCCGGAAATATATTGCCAACCTAGTATATCACATTCCAAATCTGCATCTAGAAGTGTATCCCAAAAGTATTTCATTCCCCATCTCCACGGAAGAAGCAAAACCTTCACACAAAAACTTGCAACTATTACTCTCATTCTATTGTGAGTCCACCCAGTTGCCCAAAGCTCTCTCATTCCCGCGTCAACAAGTGGATAGCCAGTTCGCCCTTGTCGCCAAGCCTTGAAAAGTGCTTGGTCTGAATTCCAAGGGAAGTATTTTAAACTGTTTAGTAAGGATCTTTCATGGGTGAAGGGAAAGTTAAAGCAAAGGTATCGAGAATATTCTCTAAATCCAATTGCCCTCAAGAATTTATTTACACTTTCCAAACCACAAGTATTCCCTTCATTTGCCCATACCATTTGCTTCATTTGCACACAATGAAAAACTTTTCTTACGCTCAATTCCCCGAAATGAAGATAAGGGGATAATAGTGATGTTGAATTGCCTGCAACCTTTACCCTATTTTTGGAATAGTCGAGCAGATGTTGCTCGACAAACTCCGTTAGAGCCTTATTAGCATTCATCCATCCTGGGGACCAAGCTCTTCCTAGCAAAGCATTGCTTGATTTTTCTGATTCATTCTCAAGGCCTAATTCTTCAATTGAAAATTTCTTGATAGAACCTGTCAAAAAAGCGCAACAGTTTTTTAGATATAATAATCATATTAGAAGCTATTCTTATATATCAAAAGATAAAATTACAAGAAAATTTGTATGTAATAATAATATGCACCTGCAGCCGGAAAAAGGCGCCAAGGGGTCGGTAGTGAAGCGGGATCGAGTTGCATGCTCAAGCACTTCTCCCAGAAAGGAGCAAAAGTTGTAAAAGCATGCCCCTTCTCATCATAAACCTCCCATGGTTCGTACAACAAATCTCCATTGTAGCTGTGTACAGCAATGTTGAGCTCACCAAGTTTTTGTTTGACATTATGATCCCGAACAAGTGAAACAGGATCTGCAAGATTATTTGCAATTAAATGAATTAAATGTTGGAAATATTTCACATGTGAGGAAGATCCCACATCACTGAAAAAGTGAGTTGTGGACTTGCATATAATGCTTGGTGGGCGATCCTCCTAATACCATATGGCTTTGGTATACGTATAGAGTGAACTTCATCAAGTGTGCATGCAAGTCAACACTTATTATCGATGAGTTTGTGGATCTAAGCCCATGGGTACCCCTAGGTGTGTCCACACGAGTGGGCCCACGGGGTGATTATGTTACGAACTGTAATAGCCTAACACCAACCATTTTATCAATCACATATCCTCAGCTAACACCCATTTCATAGTTTAGGACAATCTTTTATTATGTTTCTTTGCTTGCCATCTATGATCAAGATTCAGTTCTTTGTTAATCCACCGAGAAACAATTTTAGCAATATTATACACATAGTAGTAGCAAAAACAAGTACCAAATACATCGAAAAACAAGGATTAGGTATCAAAACTCACCATAGAGACGATTAAACACCACTTTAGTGGCTCCAGTGGCATTTATGCATTCCAAAATAGCATCAATAGTACTCTCTGCTTTGATCAATACGAGTTCGACTCCAAGTGACCTCAATGACTGATCTAAATGGATCAAGGATTCCTTCAACCACCACCTCGAAACTCGGCCAGGGAAGAATTGGCCTTCTTCCTTTGGACACCAAATGAACACAGGCAATACACTACCATCCCTGGCTGCTGCAGCTAAAGCAGGATTGTCTTCTATCCTTAAATCCCTCCTAAACCAAACTATAGTCTTAGAGTTGCTTCCCATATCTAAAACCATTCAAGGATTTTGATGCAAATTCCTATAAAGATCAGCAAGTAACTCCAAAAAGTCTCCTCTAATTAATTTCCCAGCTAATTGGAAGGCTGCTCAAGTAACCCTAAATATGATGAGATCATATAATAAGAAAAGGATTTAGAATTAGGTAACAAATCATTAAGTATGCAACTCAAATCTATCAACTTTGACCTAAAACAGAGAACCCATGTCAATTTCTTGATCAAAACCAAAACTTAAATGTCATGATTCACAAACAAACCCACCAACTAAAATTACCAACTCAATAAAAATCCATCAAATTCTGATCCAAAATCAACAAAAAGCCGAAAAAATACCAACTTTATCAAAACATATAACTTGATCAATCAACAATCAAGCAAACCCAATAATTTAAAACAAAATTGAAATATTTTAAAATCCCCAACAAGATTTAAAAAAACCCATAATCAAAATCTAGAAAACAAACCTTTCAAAGATGAAGTGGAGCAATTAGGAAGTCAAAAAAGAGTAAGCAGTGAAAGATAACAGCGCATCCAAGAAAGGAAATGCAGGATCTATGTGAATAAGTGAATGACAAAAGTGAGTAGAAAGTCATACCCAAATAGGAAATTGAAATTTCCATGAATATTTTATTAGATAATGAATGATGTTAAGAAGGGACCGTAGTTGTATTGCATGTGAGCTTATTTTACTACTGGTATCTAGAATTGGATTGTAAAATGTTAATTTACATTATCTCAATTCTTATCCTGTGACTCACTCACCACTTGGCCTGTTGTTTTGTCCAGGAAGTTATGAACAATGAATGCCATTCACGTTCAAGATTTGGATACAACACTTTTGTAAGTATGGCCCTGCAGAAAGAATTTTTAGATACATTGCCAATTCCAAATGACCAAATTGAATGTCCTATCACCTTTGAAAACGAATGTCACGTCTTGTATATTTTGGCTTGCTTACATTTTAATAGATGGTGAATGCTATACTTTCTTCGAGAATATTTTGGATGTATCATTTATAATTCACGAATTTTACTTGAGACATTCTTTTGTAAAGACGGCTTTCAAAAGTCTAGTTCGTTTCTCGTAAAGGGAATTCGTTGGCTCATTTAGTTGCTAGGTGGGACCCGAGTCCGGGTCATGAAAAATTGTGTATGAACTCTTTTCCCCATGAGCTTTTGGCTTTGGCGGCTGGTGATGAATAATATTGATGCAGGTTTTAATTCAAAATATATAGATTTTGGCTGGATTTTTAAGAGTCGTCTTTACAAAAGACGGTCTCTCATCAGTAAAATTATTTATGATGATCAATATTGGTTTGATTTTACTAATACTACCTCTTATTCAAATTGTTGTTTGTCTCATTTAGTTTTTACACTAGTCGAGTCAACATCTTAATCTTTTATATCTCTGATTATCCTTAACTAATAAAAGTGTAGAAAATCATAAAACAGAAATAAAGATTGATTTGAGTTTTGAATACTTGATTTGTATTAAACAATAACTAGGTATTTACCCGTGTTATGCATGTTACTATAAAACTATTAATAAAATACATAATATTAATTCAAACATTGTATAAATAATACAAATATTATTTTCAACAATTATATCTATACAATTTTAACATACACTATGCCAAAAAAGCATTTAGCAATTTTTCGACTACCCAAAACCGTCGGAATTTAGTCGGTATAAAGCTATACCGACTAAATTCTGACTGTCTTGGGTTGGTCGGTATAGACCCACATGGAGCCACGCAGGCCTGCGTTGCCATCCATGCGTGCCAGCTCCTATCTCCACAATCATGCGCCTAGTAGGATTCAAACTTGAGACCTCAGTTTCAGAGTACACCACTTCAGCCACCAGACCAAGAGGTATTTCGTGATATATTTTGCAAGGCTATTATACTTATTAGCTAATGACTTGTACCTCAATTCTTTATTTGTAAAAATATTAGTCGTTAATTATTATTATTATTATTATTATTATTATTATTATTATTATTATTATTATTATTATTGTTGTTGTTTTTATTATTATTATTATTATTATTATTATTATTATTATTATTATTATTATTATTATTATTATTATAATTATTATTATTATTATTATTATTATTATTATCATCATCATTATTATTGTTATTATTATTGTTATTATTATTATTATTATTATTATTATTATTATTATTATTATTATTATTATTATTATTATTATTATTATTATTATAAACCATTTTAGTGTATTATTAGTATAGTATTAGCTGTATTTGCATATTGTTACTCGTATTATTATTATTATTATTATTATTATTATTATTATTATTATTATTATTATTATTATTATTATTATTATTATTATTATTATTATTATTACCTTAAATTTCAGTTGAAAGTTCCTCTTTCTTGAAATTCACGTCTAGGTGATCTTGTTAATCTTGATTTGGTGTAGGTGTTTGGGGTGGATTTGATGAAACAAATGAGAATTTTTGTTTCTTGTTGAATAAGATGATACGCGTTTGATACTGCTTTCTATAACAGTTGAAAGGGCAATAAATGAGAAAACTATATTTATAGCTGTTGGAAATGCTATAAGTAGAAGACAATTTTTAATAGTGGTTGCAACAGCTATAAATAAGGTAGCTATATATAAAGCTGTTGGAACCGCTATAAATAAGGATTCTATCTTTATAGTTGTTTTGACGGCTATAATTAAGAATTTTTCTTTTACAGCGGTTGCAACGGCTATAGATTGATATTCTTTTATAATGTACCGAAAAAAGTGCTATAAATCAAGTGCAGTATATAACTCCTTTTGGCGTAGTGATAACAAAAACTATCAACTAATTATAATACAAAACATCTTCAATTTATGTTAAGATTATCAAATAACCTAATATTAATATTTTTAATCAAGAATATTTACTAACCCTTAAAAAGGGGTGATACTTAAAATAAAAACTACTCATATGCTTACTAAACTTAATTATCATCATAATAACATATCTTTGATTATTATGACTAGGGATGGCAACGGGTCGGATCCGGGCCGGGTCTAGGTAGACCTGGATCCAAATCCGTTTTCAGGTACAAGGTCCAGATCCGGATCCAGATCCGCGGGTCTGTTTTTACAGGACCCAGATCCGGGTCCGTGGGTATTGCGGATCCAGTATCGGGTCCGGGTCTAAAACGGATCTCCTTTGTTTTTGCCCTTTTTGGTGTATTTTCGAATCGTTTTGAGATTGTCATGACGCTTTTCATAGACTAATGATAATAACTATATAATTTCACAATCTATCACTTAAAAAAAATTACACAACTACAAATTGTCTTCAAAATATCCAACGAACATAAATAAACATAGCCGATACACAATATTTTATTCATAATTCATAATAAGTCGATCATTCTAACGTGGGACGCGTGGCGTGGAGGCGAAGCGTGCGGTGGCTGGCCGTGGCTGCGAGCTGCGAGAATGGGAACCTGGATGAATTATATTTAGTTTCTGAACTTTGGGAGGGAGTTTTGTTTTGAAATAAAAGTGGGTTTGAACTTTGGGAGGGGGTGAGGTCTTTAGGAGTTGGGAAATGGGAATAATGGGTATGGGAGTGAGAGACAGCTGTCCTATAGTAACTAGTAATAGACGTTAGGAGTGTAATAATGTAAGTACACTAAGTTATAATATGATATATAATTATATAATTTAAAAAAAAAAAAGCGGGTCTTAAGATCCGCGGGTCCGGGTCTGGGTATTTTACTTAGATCCGGATCCGGATCTGTGACTTAATAATTAAACCCGGACCCGACCCGGACCCGACGGGTCTATTTTTTTAAGCCCCAGATCCGTGAAAACGGATACGGATCCACGGATCCAGGTCGGGTCCAATGTCCATTGCCATCCCTAATTATGACACACATAAGTACTACACAACATTTCCATATGAAAACAAATTAAACATCATCTTAATCAATATCTTCTTTCTCTTTTTTTCATTTCATCTTCAATCAACTTTTCAAAATTTGATCTCAACAAAGAGTTTTATTTAAATTGATGAATTAAATTGGAGAACACTAAGAGTTTCAATATAATTAAGTTTAAATGATATTTAAGAGTTTCAATGCAAAAAAAAAAAAGAAAAATAACAATTGTATTAATTTGGATGGCAAATTGTGTTGTATATGAATGCCACGTGGCACAAATTTCCCTGGATTATAATATGTATATGATATAATGATATGATATGATGAGAGGTATTACCTCTATTTATACAAGTAATAAGGACTAAAATAAGGAAACAAAATACTAACCTAAACCTAAATAATTAATAAATAAAATAACCTTAATATTCTAAATATTAAAAATATTTTAATTTCCTAAAACATAATATTATTGAAATAATATCTTTATTTTATTATATTTCCTATTCATCTACAAAAAATTGATATTGATAATCCTTGTATTAAAAAGAGTTAAACAACTTCCCACTATAATATTTTTTAATTTATAGATTAACAATAAATGTAAATTAAGAGTGATTATCAGTACACTTTTTAAAAAAAAAAATTGTAAGTTTGATTTTAGTAAACTTAAATGACTACGCTAAAACTAATTAAACCTTATTTACGATAAAAAAAATTAGAATTAAAAATAGTTGTTAACTAAAACTAACCTTATAATTAAAAAAATCTTTATTATTTATTAATAACCAAAATAACGTCAAAATATTCGTCAACTTAATTTATTTGCTAACTTTAGTATTTACGTAATGATAACCAAAATTTTATCCGGAATAATTTTACAATGATAATTATGATAAGGAAAATTGTATATTTAGAGCATGTCATCAATAATGTGTTTGTATATGGTATACCGTTTATTCATATCATAAAAGGAAGTTTGCTATAATGCTTACTCGGGTTAATCAGTTTACTTAGTAAAAAATAACTTTTCATTAGCTAAAATTCTTTATTTTTTCATCAGCAAATATTATAATCCTTACAATAAATTTATTTTTTCACTTTTAAAAAAGGAAAATTTGATTTTAAAGGTTTGGACTTTGCCTCATTTGCTTCTAAAGGTTCGAACTTTCGTTTATCCTAGAAAGGTTCGAACTTTGGGTTTATCCTAGAAAGGTTGATTTTGGATTGATTATTGGTTTTTATGGGTAAAAAAACCCATAATCAACCTAAGAATCAACTCAAAACAACCCATAAAAACCCATAATCAATCCAAAATCAACCCAAAAAAACCCATAAAAACCTTTAAATGAAGATGACTCTCAAAGTTCGAACCTTTCTAGGATAAAAGATAGTTCGAACCTTTAGAAGCAAATGAGGCAAAGTTCAAACCTTTAAAATCAAATTTTCATTTAAAATAAAAATGAAAAATTTTCGTTGCACCAGAACATAAACAATTCAAACACTACGGAATAAACCAACATTAACCCTGAGTTTTGCATCAATATGAAGAAGGGACTCATCTTCTAATAAGAAGGGTTGTCCCAACTCACTCTTTATGTGCAAAATAAATTTATTTTGCTAATTAATAATCTTTTTAGTTAATAAAATAGTTATATATAATTAATTTAAATAATAAGTTCTGAAAAATAAAACAATTATATTCAATTAAAAAATTTCATATAAACTAACAAACTAATACATACGTTCATTGCACTAAACATATACTAAATCAAGTATAATATTAAAATTTTCCAACAGTATATTAACTACCTTGTAGATACTAACAACTAGGGATGGTCACGGGTCCAGGACCCTGTTGGACCCGCCCCAGACCCGCCCCTTTTTTAAGGGTCTGGGTCTTATTTTTTGAGACCCATCGGATCCGGGCCGAATCTGGATCTAAAAATTATTTGGCGGGTCCGGGTCCGGGTCTATTTTCCGGACCCTGGACCCGCCCCTTGGACCCTTACAAAAATTAAATTGTCCATTTTTATTTGTCTTCTACGCATGAATTATGCCATCAACACTTATTTTCTTTTCATATAATCATATTATCATAATATATATAAACAATATATATGTTATTTGCTAAGTGTTAACCCAATTACCCTTATTATATGGACTCGAACTAGTGTTTATAATAAAATTTAAGCATATATTGGTGACGTTATGCGAGTTTAGATGTTAAATTAGTATTAAATATTTGTAAAATACGATAATAACTCTCTTACAAATATACGAAAAATACAATGACTTACAAATGTTTCAAATTTGACAAATCAAAGAGACTTATTTTAGACCCACTAAGGACCCATTAAGGACCCTAGACCCATCAGATTCGGAGGGTCCGGGTACGGGTCTGAAAATTTTGGACCCTTAGGGTCCGGATCCGGGTCTGGATCTCAAAAAATTAAAAGGGTCCGGGTCCGGGTCTAGTTGGACCCGCTCCAGACCCGCCCCATGACCATCCCTACTAACAACTAAGTACTTCACTTGTATTTGAATGCAATTAAAAATAAAATTATAAAAGGTCAAATACCTAAATTAAATTGCAACAAATTCATCATAATCAAGTCATGACTAGGAAACACCGGAGAGATATGAAAAGATACGTAACATATAAATAACTATATTATCATTAGTCTAAAAGAACAGTTGACAGGACTGTAAAATCATGTAGCTTACCTAATGTCACAAATATGTGTGACCTACTCAATTTCAAATTTTGACTAAACATAGAAAAATAATCCATCTGCCTCAAAAACATTTATTAATATCATAAATATCAAAAAAAAAATATTAAAACTACCACTACAATAAATTAGCTATATAAAATTTAGTGTTATTTCAAAATTGTCTTTGATTTATATTTTTAAGAACGTAATAATTGTAGATTTTTATTTTATACTCGACTATAAAGTGATTTAGTTACACTTTATTAATCTTTAGCGATATATGTAATTATTACTATAGTTTATAGTGACAAGTGTAATAACACAACAACAAATTTAACTTTTTGCAACATTGGATTTAGTGGCATTAAAAAATGTCACTAATTCATATTTTAGTGTGATAATTATTATTTTTGTTTTAAATTTCACAATAAAGTGATTTAGCGACACTTTTTTGGTCTTTAGTGGCATATGTAATTGTTACTATAACCTTTAGTGGCATTTGTGAGAAATGTCACTAGAGTTTATGTCGCAAAAAAGTTTAGTGTGATTTTTTATTATGCTGCTAAAAGGTCTAATAAATGTCACTAAATTTTCTATATTTACTATTAGAAATTTGAAATAGAGACATTTTAATTAAATGTCGCTAAATATATCTTACTAAAATTAAGCAAATTATGTTATAGTGTAAAAGTGGAGCAAAGTTATCAAAATAGAGACAAACACACATCTAAATCTCATATTAGTGATCCTTGAGTGAGGTATTTAAGCCTCTCCTTTCAAAAAGAACTAAGGGTGGAGGAAGAAACGTATTAATCATTAATGGTTACACAAATGCGAGCTTTCAAATATCAAATATATTTCATATGCGTTTAATCTTGGTGAATTACTATTAAATATTAGTCTCTTTGTTTTTTGATGAAGCTCATATAAGGAATGTTCACATATATCAAGAAATATAGGATCTTTTAGATGATGAAGATATTATTTTATTGAAAAATAAATTTAATAGAGTAAAAGTGGGGACCATGTATATTAGAAAAAAGTATTAAAAGAAAGTTAATGAAAAAAAAATAAGGACCACTACAAAAATAAAAAAAATGAGGATTACCAAAGTTATTTTTGACTAAAAATTTGTGATATAAATGGAAAAGTTATTTATAAGAACAAATAAAGCACCTTAAAATGAAATGTGAGAACTTTTTTAAAAAACGAATGAAGTATTATTTTTATGATATGATTTTTAGTGGAATATCAGAAACCTCGTGAGAATCGCAACCCCGCAAGGTGAACCATAACATTGTCTCTAGTTTATCAATTATCACAAGAGTTTGACTCATGAGGATTACCAAAGTTATTTTTGTCTAAAAATTTGTGATATAAATGGAAAAGTTATTTATAAGAACAAATAAAGCACCTTAAAATGAAATGTGAGAACTTTTTTAAAAAACGAATGAAGTATTATTTTTATGATATGATTTTTAGTGGAATATCAGAAACCTCGTGAGAATCGCAACCCCGCAAGGTGAACCATAACATTGTCTCTAGTTTATCAATTATCACAAGAGTTTGACTCATGCGATTAATTATTGCATATTGTTTGATAGTAGGTATATTACTAAAAATTTACTAGGATTCTAATAATAATAGAATCTAAAAACATAATTAATGAACTTCTTAGACATAGTAATTATTTACTCATCATCATCATCCTACTCAGTGTTTCCCTTCCATAGAAATTATAGACAGGGTCTGGGGAGGGAAAGACGACGGCAACTCATACCCATAAAGGAGAGCACGATCAGAAGGAGTCTCCCGACTCGAGAAAAGATGAAGAGGATAACTCTCACGAAATCATTATTCATTAATCATTATTTACTACGTCGTTGAATTGTTGTAACTTTAATATTATCAAACATTACCTTAAATCGTGGTTATAATTAAAGATAATAATTGAGTCAGTCCATACCTCAGTAGGAGCAGTTAGAAAAAAATTAATAAGAACTCTGTTTAGATAGAGTAGATGTCTAGTACACTTGCGAGTGAGATTTAAGAATTGAAGTATGGTAATGCATCCTAGGCTAATTCGTAACTCATATAAGCTTTGTTTCAACTCAAATAAAGCAAGAAAGGATTTTAAGGTAACATTTTTATCACAAGAAGTACTATACTATAATGGTAAAATCTAATATCATGAGAATTAGGAAATTCTATTATTAATATTGTCATTTTGTCTTTAGACAATTGGAGGATATTCGATGATATAATCCACCTCAGCATAGTTTGTTATAAGCTTAGCTCATTAGTCAGTTATATGTAACAAACTTTCTGTTTTGCTTCTTCCAATTTCCATTCTCTATATATAGTGTATCTCTCTCCTCTCATAAGGCATATTGAATGTATGTAAATAATTCCAGAATATAATAAAAGAGTGATTGAGTAATATTTGCTATTGTCTGTACTTGTTTTTGCTGCTCTTCACCATATTTCTACATGGTATCAGAGCTTTTCTAATTTCTCTTGATTTCTGTATTCTCTTCTTGGTTGGTTGGTTCTTTCCGCCATTCTTGATCCTACTGTCTACGTGCAATATGACAGAGTCACAACAAAATTCCGCCATTCTTGATCCTACCTTGAATCCTGCGAGCATATATTTTCTTCATCCAACTGATATAGGATTACGGCTGATAGTTGATCCTTTTAATGGATCAGGCTATGCAGATTGGAGAAGAGGATTATTACTAGCCCTAGCAGCGAAGAACAAGGTCGGATTTATCGACGACACCGTAAACAAACCTGCAGCTGATACTCCTGAATACAAAGCGTGGGATCGAGTCAACAGCACGATAATAGGTTGGATTCTTGCTTCCTTAGAAAAATCTATTTCTAAAACTCTACTTTGGGTAAAAAGTGCAAGAGAGCTATGGCTTGAAATTAACAGTAGATATGGTCAAAGTTCATGTTCACGCTTCTTTTCTTTACAAGAACAAGTGAATAATTTGTCACAAGGAAGTCTTTCTGTTTCAGAATTTTTTACTCACATTAGGGGCATTTGGGATGAGTTGGATGAACTTGAGCCCTTACCCACTGATAATTGTGAATCGTGTACCAATAATCTTGTCAAGAAATTTTACAAGATACAACAAAATCAAAGGGTTACACAGTTCTTGATGAAACTGGATTCAAGATTCCAACAAATGAGAACCAATATCCTAATGTTACCGGAGTTACCAACATTAGGAGAAGCTTATAACATGGCGGCACACGAAGAACGACATTTAGAATTGAGCAAGGTTAATTCTGAACCAAATGAATCCATGGCTTTCAAGGCGGATAGTTATCGATACAGTAAGACACACAACAGCAATCACAGAGGCAATCCTCCAATGCCAGATAAGAATTACACCAATGGCGCTTTATCCGGTAATAAACGCCCTAATTCATACTTTTGTGATAATTGCAAGGTTTATGGCCATAGTTTAGAGAGGTGTTGGAAAGTTCATGGCTATCCTCCTAATTTCAAGCAAAATACTTGGAAAAGAAACCCTAATCAACCACGGAGCGCACATGCTGTTCAAACTACAGCCGATGACTCCAATGATGATATGGTCACTGCCAAGATGACATCAACTCATTACAAACAATTGATGGATCTCCTCAATAAGCAGGCAGATCAGTCCACTCATGATAGTTCAGCATTCCTAGCAGGTACTACTTGTTTACTGGCTCAAAAATCCTCACATTGGATTCTAGATAGTGGCGCTTCCGATCATATTTGCCATGATATTAATATGTTTACTGATTACAAACCGTTAAATGATGCTGAACACAAGATAACCATCCCAGATGGACGGAAATTTCAAGTTGAATATGTTGGCACTGTGCTTCTTAAGAATGGGTTACGTTTACATTCTGTTCTCTATGTTCCCAGTTTTTATTTTAATCTCATTTCTGTTCAAAAGCTTTGTACATATATGCAATGTCACATTTCTTTCTCTCCTGACTTGTGTTCCATACAGGACCATTTGATGAAAAGATCATGGCCTCTTGGTAAATCTTCACATGGTCTTTACTATATTGATGACACAACAGTTTATAAAGATTGTCTCAAACAAAAGAATGTTCAAGATCGTGCTCACGTGCATTCTACACAGGCTTTTACTACATCTGCCAAAGACGAAAATATTTTACATAAGGCAAAATTGTGGCATTTAAGATTGGGGCATATGCCATTTAATAGAATAAAATTGCTCTTTCCTGATATTGATCATCAATTTGTTCATACTCAAGTCATATGTACTATATGTCCATCTGCGAGGCAAACTAGACTTCCATTTCGGACTAGTTATATCAAAAGTGAAGTGCCTTTTCAATTAATCCATGTGGATGTTTGGGGTCCATATAAACATGTAACTAGGCTACATTGTAATAGTTTTGTAACCATTGTTGATGACTATACAAGAATGACTTGGGTTTTCCTTATCAAAACTAAAAGTGCTTTCCCTAATATCTTGAAAAATTTTGCCCATATGACAGAAACTCAATTTAGCAGGAAAATCAAGTGTGTTCGATCCGATAATGCTAAAGAGCTCATTGAGGGAGAAGCTCTTCAATTTTATCTTGACAATGGTATTCAGTTTCAATCAAGTTGCACTCAAACTCCCCAACATAATGGAGTTGTGGAGCGCAAACACAAGCATATTTTGGAAACTGCTCGTGCTTTATTCCATCAATCTAAAGTCCCGATGAGTTTCTGGGGGGATTGCATTTTAACTGCTGTTCATGTGCTCAATCGAATGCCCTTACATGTTCTTGGTGACATTTCACCTTATGAGAAGTTGTACCATCACAAGCCTCATTACCTTCATTTACGAGCTTTTGGTTGCCTTGCATTTGCTTCTACTTTACCTAAACCTCGCACCAAATTCCAACCTCGAGCCCATCCTTGTGTCTTTATTGGTTATGCCATGCACCAAAAAGGGTACACTCTTTATAATTTGATCACTAAGCATGTTTTTGTGTCACGAGACGTTGTTTTTCATGAGCGTTTTTTTCCCTTCCATCAACTCCACTCCACTTCCTCCAACCAACTCCTGTCCCAATTCTTTCTTCCCTCTGATAGCATTGATCCTATTCTTTATGACCTTCCAATTATTTCTACTGAGCTGCCCTTACCCACTTCCCCACCACCTTCTATTCCGCCCACTGTTTCTCCCCAACCCCCTGATCCTCAACCTACTGTCCAGCCCACGGTACCTCGCAAATCCCACCGAATTCCTAAACTTCCCTCTTATCTCCAAGATTACCATTGCCCTACTACACTCCAAACCCACAACTGTAATCTTGTCAGCTACACTGCCTTATCCGCACAATACCAAGACCAAATCCTCTCCTACAAGAATTACTCTGAACCATCATCTTATCTTGAGGCTGCCCAACGCCCCGAATGGGTTACTGCAATGCAGGCTGAATTACTTGCCTTACAACAAAATCATACTTGGGATTTAGTTCCATTGCCTAAGGGTAAAAAGGTCATTGGCTCTAAATGGGTATACAAGGTCAAACTTCATGCCGATGGCTCTCTTAAGCGATATAAGGCTCGCTTAGTCGCCAAAGGTTATAATCAAAGATATGGGGTTGATTTTGAGGAAACTTTCTCTCCCGTTGTCAAGATGACCACTATCCGTTGTGTCATTGCCGTCGCCGCTAATTCCAATTGGCCCATATACCAAATGGACGTCAACAATGCTTTTCTCCATGGTAATCTTTTGGAAGAAGTTTGTATGAAAATGCCTGAGGGGTCTCCTAATCCTCATAACCTTGTGTGTAAACTCAACAAATCATTATATGGCTTGAAACAAGCCTCCCGCCAATGGTTCGCCAAGTTACATCATGAGTTACTCTTTCTTGGTTATTGTCAATCCAAGAATGACTACTCTCTTTTTGTCAAGAAAACTGCTGATCATATTACTATCATGGCGGTTTATGTAGACGACATTCTTGTCACTGGTAATGATATCTCTGAAATCAACAAACTCAAAGCTCATCTTCACAGTACATTCAGCATCAAAGATCTTGGTCTCCTTCACTATTTTTTGGGCATGGAAGTCATTAATTGCCCTGAAGGTATCGTCCTATCTCAGCACAAATTTACTTCTGATTTACTTAAGGAGGCTGGTATGCAAGATTGTAAACGCGCTATTACTCCTCTCCCATCTCACTTGAAGTTGTCTGCCTCTGAGGGTACCCTCTTATCCGATCCGTCTCCTTATAGAAGTTTAGTGGGAAAATTAAATTTTCTTACCAATACTCGTCCCGATCTTTCCTTTACTGTACAAACTCTTAGTCAATTCATGCAACAACCCCGGGATACTCATTGGACTGCTCTTCAACACACCCTTCGTTATGTCTTTCATACTTGTGGCCAAGGTATTTTACTCAAAGGTTTCGACAAACTCACTCTTCAGGCCTATTCCGATTCCGATTGGGGTGCTTGCATCGACTCCCGCCGTTCTATTACTGGTTATTTGATGATGTTAGGGGGTTCTCCCATAAGTTGGAAATCTAAAAAGCAAAGTGTTGTTTCCCATTCTAGCTCTGAGGCAGAATACCGCGCCATGGCCGCTGCAGCCTCTGAGATTACATGGCTTGTTCGCCTCCTTCCTGATCTTGGCATCTCAAATTTGCAGCCCGTTACCCTTCATAGCGATAACCAATCCGCAATCCACATTGCCAAGAATCCTGTGCTTCATGATCGCACCAAACATATTGAGATTGATTGCCACTTTACTCGCGACAAAGTCATTGAAGGCCTTCTTCAACTCTCATACCTTCCTACACAGCATCAGTTAGCAGACCTCATGACTAAAGTTCTGCCTTCATCTCACTTTCAAGACTTATTGGTCAAACTAGGGATGATTCATACATCTCCTAGTTTGAGGGGGGATATTGGATGATATAATCCACCTCAGCATAGTTTGTTATAAGCTTAGCTCATTAGTCAGTTATATGTAACAAACTTTCTGTTTTGCTTCTTTCAATTTCCATTCTCTATATATAGTGTATCTCTCTCCTCTCATAAAGCATATTGAATGTATGTAAATAATTCCAGAATATAATAAAAGAGTGATTGAGTAATATTTGCTATTGTCTGTACTTGTTTTTGCTGCTCTTCACCATATTTCTACAGAGGATTAAAGGATTAAGCCTGGAGACCAATCTAACAATATATATTAAATAGATAAGATTACCATAAAGATATAAATTGTACATTTAATATGCCAACGTTGATTGCTAGAGAATAACATATGTTATTGGACTATTAAGATAAAATAAAATACACTTTAATGTATATAATCATAAATGGTCACACAAAATAGATTAAAAAGAATCAATTTTGACCAAATTGAATAATATTAAAGTAAAGTACTCCATTACCCTCAATAGTCACTACTAAGATTTATTTGAAACATGTTTTTTAAATAGGGTATTTACCTTTTGTTACATAAAGGTTTGGTAGTTTGTAGTAAAGAACTGACAGAGGAAAAAAGAAAGAATAAGTTAAAACTGCTTTTCTCTTTCATTTTTTCACGATATCTAACTTAAATTGACTAATTTGAAGTATCTAATCTGATAATAATGTTTGTGTCATTAATATTTTGCATTACACAATCCCTACATTATTATGGTACAAGTCACAAATCCAAGATTGCTAATTCTTTACTCACCTTTTTTATTCATATATTTTGTATACATGTTTTCTTGGGTCATACATATTCTTACAAAAGCATATTAAAAAAATAACCAATACATAAAATGCAATATATATAGACAACATACAGATAAGTAAAGAGTGAATTGTGATTATAACATTTATCAACTAGAGACATATGTGCTAATCGGCCTCCCTAGCTGACCATGTATAGTTTATTTTCACCATAACAAGTAAGCTATATGCATTGTATTCTCACAAATGCAATTAGCTTTCGTTAATATAAGAACAGAAAAACAAACGAAATATATCACTTATTTTGAAGCTTGTAGATCACTTAGCTCTGTCTTGAAGAGTCTCGAGATCCACTTCAGATGAATCGGTAGCCTGAATCTCGTAATGAATTCCATCCAGTTCCCTCCTGAACTTTTCCTTTGATGTTGCATACAACATCTTGGAGCGAATGCGAGACACTGACGGGGACCTGGATCAAACTCATGTCAATATCTCCACTACAAAAGGAGAACCACGAAACGAATGAGCGATGGATTAAAATAAAATGACGATAGTCATGTTATGAGCGCGACAGGCTAGCTAGAGCAATTGTGATGCAAAGCAATTTGGTTGAGATTCAGCACATGCCCTTCTCATATCCGACGCTGAATATTCCAGCACTGTAAATGAGGGGCGGTTGAGATTCAAGCCTATGACCTCTTATTACGCTTGCCAGAGATTCTACATAACTCAGATGCAATGAAGAGCAAAGCATCCCTTACATAATCCAATTAGTTTGAATGGATTGTTCTGAAACCCATTTCCCGGGCCCACAGACCAAACATTCAACTGCAATTTCTGGATACAAGATATGACAGATATACAAGGATCTATCATAGACACAAGGCCACTTAACGACAACTAAATCGTCCTGAACATGCTAATGTTCAATGTTTTGCTACAAGACGATATTATTAACCTTCAGATTATAAACTAGCAACAAAAATCAATTCTGGTAAATGTAATATCACTTCAACTGATATGTGCTGAACGTGATATTGAGAATGACCAAACAATATTGGCTTATACATTACTCCCTCCTATTCACACAAAAGGGACATTTGGGTTGGGCACGATTTTAAGAGTGGAACGAATGGTGAAGTATTTTAATTGATTAAATTCATTGTAAAGGTAGTAGTTAGGTATTGGGAGTAGTAAAAGTGGGGGTAGTTGGATATTTTAATTGATTAAATTAATTGAGACATTTTGTGTGAATTGACCCAAAATAGAAATGTCCCCTTTTGTATGAATAGGAGGAAGTAATAAATTGTGAAGAATGATAGCAATGATACTAGTACAAAAACGAGTTTTGCAAATAATCGACCAATGGCACGGTATAGCACTTTTTCAAACAGAACAGAGAATTGTGGCATTGATTATGAAGAGCCTCAGGTCTTGTAAGTGCAAGATATATGAAATGGATGCTAAGTTTACATCTTTAAACGTCATTGCTAAAGAAGAGGTGTATGTGCTTGAATCACAAGGTTTTAATATTTTGATTTACAATGAGAAGAATATAGCCTATTAAGGCACTTTATGGATATATGAACGGCTCAATGTCACATGATTCGCTAATCGGCCTTGCGAATCGCGAATCGTAAAAGCGAATTATGGTCGGTTTTAGGCTTTTATTGAACCATTTTGAGCGAATCGCGAATCCAAAAGACGAACCAACTAGCGAATTATGTTTCACAGGAACGGTCTAAAAACGAAAGTCAAGCAAGGAGTAACATGCTTACACATGTAATTTCAACTTCGTAACTAAATAAAATTTAAAAATGAAGTTGCAATTTAAAAAACTAACCATGCAATGAAGAAGATTTTACTCTTTTGACAGTTATCGGAATTGACAAAGTCATAATCATAAACCGCATAGCGACAATCATTTTCAGGCAGTGATGCAAGAAAATCGTCATAAGTTTCGGCAGGTCTTCCAGTCTTTTCCACAATTACTTCTTTCTTTTTCTCGTCAATCTTGAACACCACATAACGGTGCACTTTCTTCCTTTGCAGTTCTGTGAATGTGTTTTTGGTGTGCTCTGAAACTCCTATACCGGATTGAGCATTCCTCTGCAACAATACCTTCTTCAATTATTAATAATAAAAATAAATTAAGGCCAGCAATTGAAAGCGAGCCGTCAAACTCATCGACTATATAACCTAATCTGGAGCCTCAATCAAAAGCTTAAACTTTATATGTTAAAAATGACATATAATTAGCATGAAAAATACTACATGTAAAAGATAAGCTTAGAACACTGATTTTATTCTCCTATCCTTTGGAGCCGAAAAACAGAGTCGTCTTGAAAAATTTAGGGCTCTGTGCAAAAGATTTATTTTGTGCTTTATTTATAGTTAACTTAACAAATTTTCTTTTTCGATTAACTTTTTCATACACGGGAGAAAGAGAACTCTGTGCGGTCAATCAACTCGCATATCCTCAAATACGAAAAATACACTTTCTTATTCGAGGGTGCTTACAAGGCTTAGTGCAAAATGTGAGTAGCTTTAAGTTGAGCCAGGACAAGCAAAACCAACATCCATTAAAGAAATGGAAGAAACCAAATCTGATAAAGATGATTGATCTGATACTCTTAATTAGTCTTAGCGTACAGTTAGTTTAGTTATTGATATTAAACGATGAAAATGAATAAAATTTAACTATTCTTACTTATCACCAATTATTTTTGGTTTGTATTTTATTGTTAACTAAAAGTTAAAACTTACAATATAGTTAAATAGAATTTTATTTGATTCATCTTTACGATAAATTTTATTAATATGCAACTTCTATTATTTTTAATTATAAAATAAGAGATATTAATAATGAAATAATGCATTGACAAGCCAACGATTGCAAATTTGACATGAAGCAATTAGGGCAAATGGGAATATAATTAGCTAAAAAACTTAATGATCATACTTATCTAATCCTAATTATTTATTTAGCTGAAAAAATAAGTTCTATTTACAAGTACTTAATTGATACTTCCTCTTATTCATAAAGAATGAGACATTTGGATTTTGCACCAAAACGAAGGAGGGGTGGAGGACCACTCAAAAGTGATCGAGTAGATACGAGTATTGATATTTACGTCTTGTTGGGTTGTTGTAGTAAGGGTAAAGGGGTAAAAAAAGAAAGACAAAAATAAAAATGGGACATTTTCAGTGAATTATCCCAATAAGAAAATGTCTCGTTCTCTATGAATTAATAGGAGAGAGTATTAGGCAGTAATAGAAAATCATCATCCAAACATTTTAACTTTTTCATTAAAATGCTACCCATTAACATCATAGCATCCTAATTCGTTTACCCATTAACTTCTTAGAAGATTTCACAACTTTATCACTTAGTTTTTGACATTTCAAAAATATATTAGCGAATGAAAAGTAGTTGGATTTAGGACAGTGCTTGTATTGGATATAAATATTTAAGGGAGTAAAAAAGTCAAAGTAATAAAATGAAGTTGATAAATGAGAGATTAGTGAAATTTGATTGTTGTAGAGGTGGAAGAATTGTTGGAAAGTAATGAAAAATGAAGGAAACTCTCAATTTTTTGGGGTAAATATTTATCCTAGAGGGGGGAGGGGGAATATATTACCTTCTTAATAGGGAAAATTATCTTCTTTTTCCTTCATTATTTTTATTTTGTGCTCATTTTACCTTCTTCACAACTATCTCAACTACTTCAAATGCATCTCTATTTGCTTTCAGTTCATTAATTTGATTTTTTTTACTCCCTTAAATATTTACACCCAATACAAGCATGCCCTTAGAAATCAAAAGAGCGAGAGCACATATATTAAGAACTTTCTAGTTTTACACGTATTATTCTGAGGATTGAATGTCGCACAATGCTTTTTTAGTCGGTCAGTGCCCTCACTTGAGCACACAGGAGGGCACCTGGCTCCGCCCCTGGTTGCTATTCATGTTTCTTTAGTACCTTAGTGGTTTCTATACCTGTCATGTATCTTAGATTATTTTCAACTACACGATCAAGTAGTCCTAACATTTCTCAATCCTTCTGCAATATACAAGTGTAGCGATTTCGATGGACAAAGTAATATTTTGACCATAATCAAGGACTAATTTACAAAAGTTCACTTGCAATCACTAATATTATACTCCTAAATAAATAACTACAAAGAAGAAAAATAAGTCCAATAATTGTTAAGGAATTAACTTAACCATAAGCTTAAGCTGATGGTTGAAGTATCAGAATATGTTATATACTCTAACAGTACTATCCTGACCTCCTAACATTAAACACAGAACAACCCTTTAAGAAAAAAAAAAGTGTTCCTTAATTTTAAGGTTAAACAAGATTTTGGCATAAATAAGAATGATGAGATCACAAATGATAAAGAAGCAGAGTAAAATAGTTGAAATACATAGTAAATGATTAGAAAAAATGAAAAAAATAGGAAAAAAAAAAACATACCCCTCTGAAGGCCATAGTTGCTTAGTGTTGCAGCTAATTAAGGAGAAAAGGAATATGAGAATTTAAGGTGAAGGGAGAAAGAAGAAAAGGAGAAGAAGATATGAGTAGGGAAGAGACTAAGATAGAAAGGGTGGGGTTTTGGTTGTCTACAATTTTATTTAAAGCATACAAATAGAATGTGATTCTTTCAGATTAAAATAGTAACATTAGATTCTGTTCCCAGTTGAGCTAAGCAGTAAGCCTTTCTTTTTTTCAAAACTCAACGTTACAATATTATGGAAACAATTTTATTAGTATTAAGTTTGACCCAAAACGTTTAGAAAAATATTCATAAAATTGGCCAATATTATCATCATACTCCATTTGAATCATTTTAGTTGTCTCATTTCCTTATTTAGAATGTGATTCTTTCTTTTTTGGCAAAATCATATTAATATATAGCAAGAGGAGCAAAAACAGCAAGAGCCCAAAATTAACTCAGGCCCAAGCACAACGTATCAACAAAAGGGACCCAACCAGTACCTAATTCATAAAATAAGAAGCTCTCTCATTCTATCTGTACATCTAGTTTACACTCTAAAAATGATCTCTCTGGCTATTTGGTTGGGAGTACAAAAATGCTTTTCAAAGATAACAAAATTTCACTGCTTCCATATTCCGTAGATCATCTCAGTCTATAGTGCCACGGCGATCTTAGCTCTGTCGGTCTTCTTAGCGTTGAGCCATTGCATTAGCTCAATCTCCTCTTGGATACAACCCGCATCATGGTGAAACTGTAGACGAGCAAAAACTAGATTCCGGATCTCCTGCGCATTCGGGCAATCAAAAAGCAGGTGGGCCATCGATTCCTACTTCTGGTGGCACATATCACACTCTGGAGTACAGTCTTCTTTCCATTTACTAATGCGGTCCTTTGTGGCCAGTTTATTTTGGATAGCAAGCCAAGTGATGAACAGGGCACTCGGGGAAGCATAGTTCCTTTTCATGATATTTCTCCAACTTACCATGGGGATATCGGCAATGAAGAGGTTGTAAGCTTTGCTGATTGAGAATTTATCTTTGTGAAGGAGGGAATTCCATCCTCCCAGGTGGGTGACCACATCTCTCTGTTTGATGATCTTCTTGAAGCTCCACGTTGCGTGCATGGAAATATCAACATTGAAGATGTCTCTGTTTTTGAGGTAGTAACTATAGACCCATTTCACCCACAAGTTCTCTTTATGTCTCGCCAGGTTCCACAGATGCTTCAAGATGGCTGCCTTGTTCCACTTTTGCATGTCTCGAAGGTTCATTCCCCCTTTATCATGAGGAAGCACCATTTTTTCCCAAGCGACTGAAGCTTTCCTAGACAATCCTTCTTTACCTGTCCAAATAAAGGATCTGCAAACGTCTTCGATCATTTTAATAAGCTTCTCGGGTAAACAAAAGATTTGAGCCCGAAAGTTTTCAACACCTCTGAGGACACTGCGAACTAACTGGACTCTTCCTGCGTAGGAGAGAAGCTTGGACGACCACCAGTGGATGCGTCCATAATTTTATCCAGTAAGGGCCTGCAGTCATGGATATTAAGTTTCTTAGAGTGAAGGTGTGATACCCCAGATTTAGATTGAAAAGGGGATTGATAGACTACTCATATCAACAAGGTGCATCTTCTTTTCTAGGGAGCTCATTTGCTAAGAACTCCACAGTTAAGCGTGCTTGGCGGGGAGCAATCTTAGGATGGGTGACCTCCTGGGAAGTTTTCCTGGGTGCGCACGAGTGAAGCCAAAGTGCGCTGGAAAGACTTGTGTTGGTCTGTGGGGCTAGTCTACAATCTCCATGAGTAGTCACCGGCGGTCCGAGGGGCTGGGGTGTTACAGAATGGGGACTCCAAGATACCTAAAAGGGAACTTGCTTGCTTCCATCTGGAGTTGCTGCAATACCTAACTACCACCTTTATAATTAATTTAATCAATTAAAATACCCAATTATCACCTTTTTAATAGACCTCACACCACCCTTAATAACCGTGAAGAGGGAGTATTATATTATACTATTTATTAATTTTACTGTAAAATGACAAATATCAGCTTATGAGAACTTTGTGAAATATGAAAACTTTATGAAATGTCATTATTTCTATGATTAACACATTATTATGTGACTATTAATTAATTAAATAATAGATTGTCCAAATCAACACTTTCTTTTAAATAGGTTTTAAAAAGGGAAATTTCACATGGTAGCATCAAGTTTTAATGATATGCCAGTGGTAGCACATTTTTAAGAAAACTCCATATGGTAGCATCCAGTTTATGCACTATCTAATTGTCGTAGCATTTTCCGTTAAGTTCTTGTTAAATTCCGTTTAATTCATCATTTTGTAAGTTTTGTTCCACATGGTAGAATCCAGTTTTTGTTTAAATCACCATTTTTGACGTTTAATTCACCATTTTATTGTTTAATTCACCTATTAATTCATTAACGTCCATAAATGCTTAATAATTTTATAGTAAAATTATAAATGTTAAATAATTTTACGGAAAAATAAATTTAACATTTAATTCACCATTTTAATTTTTAATTCATCGGTCGCAACAAGTACTCTTTCGAATAAGTACGTATTTTGATCGAATTTTCAAAAAAGTTATCCCATAAGGATAGTAGCGACGTCCATTTTTTCAAAAAAAAAAAGATCGTTATGATGGGTAAAATGATGTCAAATAAATATCTTTTTCGGTTTAGGTTTCAGAAAATAGGCGAATAAGTACTTGTTTCGACCAGATTAGATAGTTTCTTATAATTTTTCAAAAAAATATTTAAATATTTATGAGTGTTAATGAATTAAACGGTGAATTAAAACATTAAAATGGTAAATTAAACAAAAACTTGATGCTACCATGTGGAAAAAAACTTACAAAATGATGAATTTAACGGATTCTAACAAGAAATTAATGGAAAATGCTACGGCAATTAGTTAGTGCATAAACTTGATTCTACCATGTGAAATTTTCTTAAAAAAGTGTTACCACTAGTATTTCATCAAAACTTGATGCTACCATGTGGAATTTCCCTTTAAGAAAATACTCCCTCCACCCCTTTCTTATTGTCCACTTTCTAGTGGGCACGCAAATTAAGAAAAATTATAGTGGGGTATTTTAAGTGATTATAATAATTGTAAAAGTGGTAGTTGGGATATTTAAGTGATTATAATAATTGAAAAGGTGGTAGGTGGGGTATTTTAAATAATATAAGTCGGGGTAGTTGGGGGCATTTAGGTAAAAATCTTTGCCAAAAATAGAAAATGGACAAATAGAGTGAACTAACCAAATAAGAAAAGTGGATGATAAGAAAGAAACGGAGGGAGTAATAAGGATTAGTTTTTCTAAAAAACTTTTGACAACAAATAGGTATATAATAAACTAAAGAAAAAATTGTTAATTTAGCATGCATTAATTGCCATACCTAGGAATTTATTTTAAATACCGTGATATCAAAAATTCAAAATATATGGAATGTTTGTCACATAACCTAACCCAGATCAGGCCTTTGAGCGGGATATTAGGTATAATGATGATCAATAACTATTACTAAAACAAAACACGGCTTACATCATCACCTTTCAAAATTGCTTACGTGTCACATCCTTATTAAAAATTTTCCCTCTAAACTTAAATGATGATGTCATCATTATTATGATCTTTGACTTTCTATCTCTTATTTTGAGCATATTATTATCTTATTAATTGTTTTTTTTTTTACTTTTTGGATCAAGTTACATTTAATGTATTAGACAACTATTACTTCATTTAATTTAATTATTTATAAAATATTTTCAATTTCATTTATTAATTGAATAGTATTTAGTATATTGGATATTTTTAAATGGTTAAAACAGAATATACTATTATTAGGCTTTGTTTTTGTTATTTGTACTCTTGGTTACTTAAATGCAATGATTAGTTCTAATATGATTTAGGTTATGCCTATTTATGTAAGTCACTTATATTTTTTATGAGAAAAAAATTATCTTTGTCGTTTAAACTAATAAAATAACTTTACATAATTCTATGTATTTATATTTGAATTTTAACTGTGTTATTAATAGTAATAATATTTAATACTGTTTCGGGTGAAACTTAGTTACAATATATATTAAGTGGGGGAAGGGTAATGCCAAATGTAATTCCAAGTAGAAACGTCCACGTGTCGAAGTATAGGGTAGCCCAATCCAATTACTTGAGGTTGAATGTGGTTGAAGATGATCAAAGGTGGTCGAAGATCTTCGAATGAACCTAAAAAATGAACAAAGGTTACTGACCCGGGAGCGGCGCCCGGGAAAGCCCCTCCGATGCTTAAGTCAGAATGAGGTTGAATATGAAATGTAACAATGGAATTACTTAGAGAAAATATGAGAGAAATACTTACTTCATTAGGACATTTTGTGAGTATTTATAGTTGTTTTGCTTTGTACTGATATTGAAACTGATTGTATCTGCGTTCCGGACCGATAAATCACGCGAAACCAATCGAATCATAATTTGGAATTGGGCTTGACTATCTATGCTTGACTTGGGCTTGACCATATATAGGGCCCAAGTAATTTTGGGGCTTTAGACCCAAAACAAATACTTTTATAAATTTATGTAATAGGTATTTTTGTTAGAAAAATTAATATGTTATTTTTTATTCAAAAAATTTTTAATTTTGTATCGTACTTAAGGTGAGAATCATTTGCTCTTTTATTCAAAATAGAAAAATAAATGTATAAATATAATTATATTGCACACAATGCAAAATATAATATAATGTACATAATCTATAGTTGTTCATAGTAAAATAAAATATAAATATAATACAAAACTATATCAAAAAATTTGATAAAGCTGTGCATTGCACGGGCACTATCTAGTGATATAATGTTACCAAAATATATTCTAGAACTTATAATGTTACATGGTAATTCATGAAATAGTCTGTTTATTCATATATTAATCATGTAATAAAAAATACTCCCTCCAATTCACTTGAGTTGTCCCATTTACTTTTTCACACTTGCCGAGACAACATTTTAACCCTTAATATCTTTAATTATTCTTAATCAAAAATTATAAAAAATTGATATTAATAATCCTTGTATTGAGACGAATCAAACAAGATCCCACATGACTATATTTTAACTTATAGATGAAGAGTAAAATACAAATTAAGAGTGATACGTGAATAGTGCCCAAAAACAAATGGGACAACACAAGTGAATTGGAGGGAGTATTACTTATGTGGAAAATTATTTAATTTTGTAAAATATTTAAATGGAATAGTTTAGAATATGCATTTGTTTAAAATATTTATTTACATATTTGTTGCTCTAAAAGTTGTATATTTACCTTGGTAATAATCAGTGCTAATATATACCAAGATACAAAGTAATTAATTGGATATTTTCGATTTGCAAGTAATGCATATTCTATGATACTATTACTCCTTCCATTCCTTTTTCTTTTTCCACTTTAGAAAAGAGAAAACTTAAATTAGATTTTTAATGTATATATGTAAAACAAAATAAATTCACGTGGGATCATGTTAATTTGTCTTGATGCGAAGTTTTTAAGTATAAAATTTGTACAATTTTTTTTGATGTCTACTTAGAAATATTGAGGCTCAAAATTTGCTTTAAATTGCGTGCCAAAAGTAAACATACAAAACGATGGTGGGAGTATATACCAAATTATACTTCCTCCTACTCACCCTAATAGTCTCATTTGACTTGGCACATTTGTTCATGCAATACTTCTATAATTAATATCTCTAATTTTGGAGAATTAAAAATTATAAAATGTTAATATTAATGATATATGCATTTGCAACTAATCAACAAAATTTTACTTGACTACGTTAAGAGTGATTGAGAAATGGTGTCCAAAGTCAAATGAGACTAATAGTTTGAATTGGAAGTAAATAAGTAAAAACAAGCATTTATGGGGATATGTTATAGTTGATTAGTTTAAATCATATCATCATAGTATCATACAATTTGATAAAAGGACTAGAAAATTTCACATGTCATCCTCATGGAGACCCTCTAAATGAAAAGATTTCATTGGTTGGTGTTGGCTTACGTGACAAATAAAACTAACCAACCTGTCATTTTTATCCCTCCAAAAATAATCAAAGGAGTAATTTGACATTTTTAAAACAAAATAAATTGAATGATTTTGGCTTAAATTGAGCTATTTTAGATAAATTATTAAATTAAATTTTGGGAAATTATCATTGGTGCCCCTGAGGTATGCGTTTTTATCAATGGTGTATAAACTTATTTTTTTATTCCAATGGCACCCCTGAGGTTTAATGGTAATAACAACCGTGACACTTTTGTACTTTTTCCGTTAACTAACCGTTAAGTTTGAAATAAAAACGCATACCTCAGGGGTACCAATGATAATTTCCCTTAAACCTCAGGGGCACCAATGATAATTTCCATATATAATAAAATCAAAGTTAACGGTTAGTTAACGGAAAAGTACAATAGTTCACGGTTGTTATTACCATTAAACCTCAGGGGTGCCATTGGAATAAAAAAATAAGTTTATACACCATTGATAAAAACGCGTACCTCAGGGGCACCAATGATAATTTCCCTTAAATTTATTACATAGTGTAAACTTACCATCTTTATAAACTAATTCATTTGATTATTTTTATAAAACAAATTTACAATAATTTTTGTTGCAAGTGGTTTAAAAAGTTTTGAATATTGAAATTTGACTTTTAAAGGTGGGAGTAAGTTATTTTTATAGCACAAATTCTTATTTGAGACCATCTTTGTAAAAGACATCTCAAGTTTGGACCAGCCCAAAATTTCAATTTTTAGAAAAACTAAACTTTCTAAATAATACTTTTTAACTTTCATTTTCAGTTTTCCGTTTTTTCTTCCCTAACAAAACTACTCATCTTTTTCTCTCAAGCTCCATTTGTGGTTCTCAATCTCCATCTTTCTCTCTCAAACTCTATTGCTTTTTATTCTCTATTATCTTCTTCAATATTTACAAAACCAACAAAGTTATGTATTTATACTTCATCATTTTCGTTTTTAAAGCTTTCATCTTCATTTTTTTGCATTAATTGTGTTATATATTAGTTGGATTTACAATTTTTTAATTTTTTTTAAATTAAGCTTCATCAATGGTGTAAATACTGATTTTGAAGCAAATAACAATGTCTACTGTTTGGGAGAAATTAATAAAAGCAATCATGGTTATAACATTATATATTGGGAGTGATAACATAATATATTTGTAATTATAACATAATATATTTGTGGTTATAACCATAACATATTTGGAGTTATAGTATAATATAATTGGGGTTATAACAAAATATATAATTGCGATTAAAACATAATAGCTTTAGGTTTATAACAATTTATATTTGTTATATAATAATCCAAAATTGATATTATAATAATACAAGCAAATATAGTATGATATAAAACCTCAAATATATTAAGTTTTAATTCCAAACATATTGAGTTATAGCCGCAAATATATTATGCTATAACCACAAATATATTCTGTTATAACCCCTAATATATTATATTATAATAACAGTTTTTTTAAACAACATATTTTAAAAAAAATTGTTTTTCCTAAACAGCAGTTTTTTTTATAAAAATAACAGCTATTTTTTAAAAAATTTAGATTTTTGCTAAATGGGTTGGGCTCTTGAGAGTCATCTTTAAAGAAGACGGTCTCTTAAGAGAAAGTCTGTTTTTAAAGACTTGTTGATTAAAAAGCATTTAGATTTTTCTATAGAAAAGAAAATGAGATAATTAATAATTATACAAACATAAGGATATTGGGAGTATATAATAAATTATACTCCTTCCTACTCACCCTAATAGTCTCATTTGATTGGGCACATTGTCAATGCAATATTCTATAAGTAATATATCTAATTATGGATATTTAAAAACTATAACATGTGATAATATCAACGATATTTGCATTGAAACGAATCAATAAAATTTTACTTGACTATGTTATAACTTATAGATTAAAAATAAAATACAAGTTTAGGGTGATTGAGAAAGAGTATCAATAGTCCATTGAGACTATTAGCTTGGATGTGAGGATGTATCATTGGTATTGTTCTTTTTGTACCACCTTGTTTGGGTGCATAGTTTTGAGTCTCTATCATGGCTTTTTCAGATACTGATTCCACACAAAGTTGTAATTGGGAGGTGATTCAAAGGACTACAGAATTATATTCTTGTATAGTAGTAAAATCTTGAAATATTAAGTTTAGACATTCAATGATGTGCTCTTGGTGCAATTATGTGTTGCAGATTTTCAAATCAGTTTTTTTTAGGTTTTCCCAAAGTTCTTTGGGATCTTCTATAAGCAAATAAACAGATTTTAAATCCTCATGAACGTGGTGTTTCAGATATACTGATGCTAATACTTGTTCAGTGCATGTTGGATTTCCATTTTGCATTAAAGTATGATCAAGGCTTTTTGTGCTTTTAGATATGCGATTGCATCAACTCTCTATTCCAAGTATCTTTGTCCAGAAATATCAAGGATCTCAAAATCTTTGTTTGTAATCAGTGGTGGATCCAGGGTCCGGAGTCCCAGGGGGCACCAACTAATAGACGAGATTTCGGCAGAGTTTATATGTAAAATTAATAACAATTTTATACTTATTTGCTAAAATTTTAAATACGACATATCACAAAAAGAAATGGAACAAATTAAATCAACTAACCTTATTTTAAAAAATGAGATAAAATAAATAAATAAGACAAAATTACTATTATAAGAGAGTATTTATCATCAAAAGACTTCAGTATTAATTTTACACTTTTACTCTTACCAATAGAAAAGTCTGCGTTAAATATTTTTTTAAAAAAACGCCTAGGGGCACGTGACTCCGGGTGCTCCAATGTAGCTTCGCCACTATTTGTAATTCTTGCCATTATTTTCATTACATATTTATTTCATGAGAATTAGTAAAATAAGAAATATTTGAGTATAGGTTATATTATAATCTTTGTAATCAAAAATTATATCTGAATGCAAGCCTCAGTGGTCCGAGGGTTCTTATCTGTATTAAAAGGTTACTGCTTCAAGCCCACAATAAAAATAACAAAAATTAAATTAAAGAAAATGTAATTTCTGAAAGTTTAATTTCAGTGGCTACAAATAGTTTTTTTTATTAATAAATATTTAGAAGGTCTCTTGAGAGACCATCTATGGTATAGACGGCACCCTCAGCAGCCCAGCCCATAATAAATATTTAGTTTTTATTTTTTGAAAAGGTTAAAAAAGAAAAAAAATTAAAACATAAAAGTAACTACTGCACCGCTTGGTTTTTATTTAGGAAAATGCAATTGTTTTGGAAAGTGTGAATCTATTGGAATGTGATTGAGTTTTTTTTATGGAAATAATTGATATTATCCGTAAAAAATGTTAGAGATTAATTGTGAAACCTCCATTGATGACCT
Source organism: Amaranthus palmeri (assembly GCA_019776075.1). Lineage (NCBI taxonomy): Eukaryota > Viridiplantae > Streptophyta > Magnoliopsida > Caryophyllales > Amaranthaceae > Amaranthus > Amaranthus palmeri. The sequence continues at coordinate 26,782 of JAAKBH010000614.1, read as the reverse complement.
TCATTTTGGAGCAAGCTTCATCTTTTTGTGCAGAGCATCCTGTTGTTAAATTGTAAGGTATTATAACCTCGAATATACTATTCTATAATCCCAAAATATAAGTTATTATAACCCCAAATATACAATGTTATAACCACAAATATATATTATATTATAATGACAACTATATTATGTTATAATCCCAAATATATTGTTATAATCGCAAATTCAATATATTATCGTTCCAAATATAGTACAATATAGTTCCAAATATAATAATATTATAGTTCCAAATACAATATAGTTCCAAATATAATAATATTATAGTTCCAAATATAGTACATTATAGTTCCAAATATAGTAAATTATAGTTCCAAATATAGTGGGTAGGATGATGATGATGATGATGATAGCTCCAAATATAGTACATTACATTTCCAAATATAATATATTATAATCTGAAATATAGTACATTATAGTACCAAATATAGTACAATATAGTTCCAAATATAACTGTCGGTCATATAGATCTTCATCTTCATTATCTCCGTTTACATTCAATTTTTTGCAGCATCTTCATCTCCAACTGCCATTGATGAAGCTTATGCAAATATTAAAAAACCACCATTGATGAAGCTTAAGAAAAAAAAATGTAAACCTCAAATGTAAATTCATCCTAGAATCTGGAAATACCCATTAAACAACCCATTAAAATCTGAAAATACCCCTTAAAAAGTTTAAAACCCATTACAAAAACAAAAAATCTAGGAAGATATACTAACAGTATATCATCCATTAATGAGAATATGAGAAATTGTAGATTCATTTCTTTCTTTCTTCCATGGAAATAAGTTTTTCTTTCTTCCATGGAGATGAATGAGAACATGAGAAAAAAGAGGAAGAAGTAACCAACACTCCATGGATATCAGTTTTTTTTTTATTTTGTTTTTTTAAATTTACAAAATCAATTAATGGGATGGGAAATGGGCTGGCCCATTTTGATGGTCTATAGGATAGACGGTCTTCCCTAAGATTTTGTGATAAATATTTTGTGTTCTTGATGAAACTTAAAAAAGAAAATGCAATTTCTGAAATTATATTATGGTAAAAGAAATAAGTAACCAGTTTGGAATTCAAGTCTTGTTATAAATTGTTCTTATGTTTCTTATTAAGCATATGTTAATGAAATTTTGATAAAGATATAGCATATGGTAAGTAGAGCAAGAAGTAAGCAAGTGCTCAAGTGGATAACACTTCAAATTATATACACAACGTCTAAAGTTCAAACCATGTCATCTACATATTTGAGGGTATATAAAAATAATTGTAAAATGAATCGATACAACCAAAGTTTGTATATATTCTTTAAATTTGATTTTGTTCAAAATGATTTTGAAACTTTCATTGTTTCTTTTTCTCTTTCTTCCCTCTTTTTTTTCTTTCTTTTCTCACTTGAAATTCTTTTCCAATTCATTTATAGACAATGTTATAGAATATACCAATATATGTGAGAAATAAATTGTTATGTGAAAATCATTTTCATTCATTTATAATTATTATCAATCTAGAGAGATTTGTAAATATTTAGAACATAAAAGAAGACAAATTTGATGAAAAACAAATAATGTTAAATATTAAAAAATCATACTCCCTCCAATTTAACTCAAATGTCCTATTTCTTTTTTGGATCGAGCACCCAAAATATCACATTTCCTTTTTTGGCATGAATTTTTTTACCCTTATTTACTTTACCTATTTACTTTTTAACCTTATTAAAATTATCTAATTTTTTCCCAAACATTTAATTAAACTAACCTAATTATACCCTACCCCTTCCCATTTCCCTCCATTTTATACGTGTCCCTACCCATTCCCAATCCCATTTCCAGAATCTTCATCCTCCCTCATAACCTCTCATCTTCATCTCCCTCATAACCTCTCATCTTCATCCTCTGTCTCATTCATCTTCAAACTCAGATCTGGGTTTCTCTTCGTCACTGTTCACCATTCTTCTCTCTCTTCTCTCTTCTCTCTTCTCTTTCATGGAAAACCCTAAATCCCACTTTTTCACCTCTGAAAAATGGCGTCTTTGTTCTTCGTCTTTGTTCGTATTTCTTACTTTTTTCTGATAATTTTTTATCTGGGTTTGATTTTGTGAACTTTGTCTCTTTCTTTGTTTTCTGGTTTGATTTTGTGAACTTTTTTTTTTGAAGATGATTTTATGAACTTAAGAGGGACATAAAAATGTTGGTTAGTGTTCTTTGTTTTCGTTATTTTTGTTCAGGTGTTGGTGGTTAGTGTTCTGCAAGTATTTGATTTCTGGTTTGATTGTGTTTTAATTTTGGGATATTCTACATGGTAAGCACCAGGTATAAGGAAATTCACAAAGTAGCTAATCTTATTTGCAATTCTACCAAATAGCACTGAAGTTATGCAAATTAAACTGCCGTAGCGTTATTACCCAAAAAACGTTTGAAATCCGTTAAATGGTGAAATTACTTAAATACCCCTGTTTTATTTCTTAAATAAAGGGTCTTCTTCCTGAACTTGAACTCTCTTTTCCTTTCAATCCTCCATTGTTAAAGCTTGAAGGATTCCATTGTTAAAGAAATGAAAGATCTTTTTTTTTTTCTTTCTTTTTTATCTTTTCTTATGATTTATGCATCTTTTGGGGGAGAAAGGATGGTTTAGGTGAGCTTCTACATTATGATAGTATGATTGTTGTTGCAAAATCTGGCTTAGATGCTTAGTACACCGCTTTTTGGTAGAAGATACATAGAAGACTTGATTTAGGGAGATCCTCAATTTTAACCGTCTGGAAGACAAATCTCGCACATCTAGTGTATCTCCAAAATCTAAATTTTGACATAGTGTCAACCACACCTTTTTAAATTTGTTTCACATTCAAAGGAGAGAAACAAGAAAATCTAAGACATTCAAGTTACTTTCAACCTAGTAAACCTACATGGAGTTGCAATCTTGTTCATGGAGGATTGAACTAAAGTGACGGCATGCTGTTTCCAACTTATTTTAGAACCTTTTTGTTCTTATTTCATTAACATCAAATCGTTCTTGCAACTGATTTCATCAGCATCTACAGTTAATTAACAACAAAAGATTAACTCTCTTTTCGATCTTTGACTGTGATCCGTGGCTTCTTCATCAAACTTTTCGTTATACATACATATTTAAAACTTGAGATTAATTAGTTGTGGTTTATCAATTCTGGGGTTTTTACAACAGGATGATTGATGCAACATTTGGACTCAAACCCAGAAACCTGATTGTAATTCAAGCTTTCCCCTAAATCACATAAACCTTTACCTTCCACTTTTCCTTTCTGGGTCTGCTTCTCACTCATTAAAAACCCATTCTTATGATGAACTGATTTTACACCATGATCAACAACAGCTGAATGTTCAGGTTTGAGTAACTTAGAATTCTGACTATTCATGATAAGTGTAACTGTATCACCACCACCAACATAATCCATTCAATAGGATAGATGCTAACACCCTGTAACAACATAATCCAGTTCACAAAATTGACTCTTGTCAAAATTAATCATTGAAAGAAACATATTTAATTCAAAAGCAATCTTAAAATCTAAATTATTGGTAATAAAAAAAACAAATTAAGCAAGAATCATTGCTTTAAATTAACATATTACATACTTTCCTTAAAAGATCTTTCATTTCTTTAACAATGGAATCCTTCAAGCTTTAACAATGGAGGATTGAAAGGAAAAGAAAGTTCAAGTTCAGGAAGAAGACCCTTTATTTAAGAAATAAAACAGGGGTATTTAAGTAATTTCACCATTTAACGGATTTCAAACGTTTTTTGGGTAATAACGCTACGGCAGTTTAATTTGCATAACTTCAGTGCTATTTGGTAGAATTGCAAATAAGATTAGCTACTTTGTGAATTTCCTTATGCCTGGTGCTTACCATGTAGAATATCCCTTTAATTTTTGTTCAGATGTTGGTGGTAAGTTTTCTGGTTTGATTTTGTTTTCTTTGTTTTCTTTGATTTGGTGGTTAGCTTATTCTTCCAATTTTATTAGGAAATTATTAATTCACTAATCAATTCATTAAAACCCATAATATCACTCTCTCTCCTACTCAAAAGGACCCATTTTGACTTACCTTAAAATCCGTGAAAAGTCAAATGTCCCATTTGAGCTGCACAGGAGGGAGTATCTTTTAGTATAAAACTTGATTTTGAGTAAATTTTTGGTCTAAATTCATTAGCTCAAAAAGATCTACAATTTTCAAGAAGCAAATGTATTCAAAAAATAAACAAAAATAGGCGTAACTAAAAAAATACGAAATATAGGTAAATATAAAATTTAGTTTTATTCTTTATCTAACTTAAATGGTGGTTCTCAATACTAAGCACGTTCTTTACAATCGTTATTGTGTGCCATCTCCTATTTGTGAGAGATGTAATTCTGGGTCAGAGACCATTTTTCATACTCTTTGTGATTGTCCCAATACAGCTGCCATGTGGAATGTGTTCCCAGCTGCCTCGGTTGTTCGTGATGCGCCCAGAGATTCAATTTCTGATTTTTTACTTTGAGCTTTTGATCATTCTTCAAGGGAGGATTTTCTTTTGTTGTGTTCGACTCTTTGGGCGCTTGGTTTCAGCGAAATAAGGAGGTTCATTCCACTGACAGATGTGATCCAGTGCAACTTGCTTTGAGCTTCCATAAGTTGGTGGCCGATTTTATTCATTATGCTGCTAAAACTCACATTCCTTTTTATGAGCCTTTATTGAAATTCCAGAATTGGAATCCCCCTTGTGATGGTTGGGTGAAAATTAATTTTGATGCTCATGTAGGGGTAGACTCCTATCGTGGGCTTGGGGTGGTGTTCAGAGATGCTAATGGGAAGTTGCTTGTGGTAGGTACTCGGAGGGTGTGTGCAAAGTGGTCTGTCGATGTGTGCGGGGCTGCTGTTGCCTTATTCGGTGCTAAGCTTGCTGTGCAGCTGGGGTTTCGTCTTGTTCAACTGGAAGGAGACTCTTTGAATGTTGTTCGAGCCATTGAGAACCAAGTGAAGGGCAGCTCCCCCATTCATTTGATCTATGATGACATTGCTTGTTGTTGCTCCAAGTTCGATGCTTTTGTGTGTAGTTTTGTTAGCCAAAATGGCAATTCTCTAGCTCACCTTGTGGCTAGATGGGATTCGGGGGTGCTGATGAGAGGATTTGTATGGAACCTTTTCCCCAAATTTTATTGACTTTGGCTGCTCTTGATTGTTAGTTGTCACACATTTAATTCAAAAAAAAATTTAAATGGTGGTTATTGTTTGATTATGGCCCGTTCATGTAGGTATAGTTTTGTTTTTTTTTTTATTTTTTTTTATTTTTTTTAAGTCCTTGTGCTCTATGAAAGCGGCACGTGATATGATATTTTTTTACTACCTCTTATTCATCCTAAATGTCCTATTTTTTTTGGCACTATTCACTCATCATTCTTAATTTGTATTTTACTTTTTTTTTTTGAGGTAATTTGTATTTTACTCTTAATATATAACTCAAAATATAGTTATGTGAAATCTTATTTGATTCCTCTAAATGAAAGGATTATTAATATCTAATTTTTATAATTTTTAATTAAGAATAATTTGTAAAATTAAGACTTAAAATCTTATTTCAACAAGTGCGAAAGAATGTATGAGACATTTAGGCTGAATTGGAGGGAGTAATAAACATTGCATTGGTATGTTTATTTTTCCGAGAGAAAAAATATAATAATCATAAACAATAATGGTCCCCTGTCTCCATTATCGATCATTTGCAGACTTGCAATTGAACAAAGAAAGATGCCACTTCACTTGCTATCTTTTTGCAGAAGTATTCAGCACCAAATTTCCAAGATACCAGTAATTCTTCTTTCATCTTACACTCCTGTTATTATTTTGAAATTTTCTTATGATAAATGGGTATGGACTTTTCACTTGTTTTAGAAATTCGGGTTTTGAGGGTGAAAAACTGTATTAATCATCACAATTCTTTAGATTTTTAATTTAATTGTTACTTTATTGGTCTGATTCATAAATTCGAACTTATTATAGGAATTTAGGGTTCATTTTTCTTTAGTTGCTTGTTATAATTATTAGTGATTACCTTAGGTTGCGTTTGGGAACATGTATTTCATTTCAAATTCTTAATTTCAATTATGGAATCATAAATGGAGAATTTGAAATGACAAGGATTGGGGTGTCATTTCAAATCCTCATTTTAATTAACTACTTTTATAACATTGGTGGATTTGACTCAAATCCAAATTTAAATTCTTGTTATTACCAAACATCAACTTTAAGCCAAATCCATATTTGCAAATGAAATCTTCATTCCCAAACATACCATTAAAGTTTTTGGGGGAATTGGTAAGTTAATTGGGTGAAGTTGTTTGCTTATTGTTTTGCTACGTATTTAGCTTTACAGTTGAAGTAATATGCTAATGAACATAATTATTGAACAATTTTGAATTTTATTGAGGTGAAATGAAATTTATCCTAATTATTTTAACAATTTGGTGGTGTTGTTCATCTCTATGACTGTCAACATGCTACATTTGTCATCTTAGTCCGACTAACTTTTGCTATATTTTTTAGGCCATTTCTAATGCAAGTTCTCTTTCCTAATCTGATCTACAAATTTAATTTTCTTAGTCTCATTTTCAAACTTAATTTCTAGTAATCTCATCTACATTTTTTCATCATGGACCATGTGCGGCGTGGCGGCACCACCCACCTGTTTGGGCTTGGGCTTAGGCTTGTGCTTGTGCTTGGTCAAGGACTTAGTCTTAGTACCTAGTAAAAACTTGTAATCCTAATAAAGAACGGATATTCCTGGAAAAATTTCCTTAATTCTAGTGTCAGTTACAAGTGCCAAGTGGTTTCCAATACTTAGAATCATAGTGTTAAAAAAGGTCGCATCGCATCACATCGGCTGCGTTGTAAAAGTTTTCAAAATAAACAAACCGATATTCTCCGTGTTGTAAAGGTGTAACAAAATCGCATTTTAGGCCGTATTAACGGATATCTTACGGTTTCGACCGATATTTAGGCGTTACGATAACTGCATCACTCCCCTTACCACATCACCATTTTCGTTATCGCGATCGCAACCTTACCGCATTTTTACACTATACTTAGAATAGCCTGTCTTGTATGAGACTGTATGATGAGAGGGCGTCAAAACAAAAAGCTCATAAGCTAAAAGTTTCTGTTTTTGGGCTATTTTAATCTGTATGAGACATGTCTCACGGTGAGACTATCTCATACAAGAATTTGGAATAGAGGCAAACGAAAATTAAACACTGAATTTGACAAATTGATGGCATTATTGTTTGTATAGAATTGTCAAAAAAAAAAAACAACTTATAAAAAGTAAGGTGACACGTAAGGACAAGGATATTATACTAGTTGTCTGAGCTATGAAGAGTAAATTAAATTGGGTGTCACAGATTTAAATTAAAATAATAGTAGATCCTCTATAGCAAAATGCTCATATCAACCATGTAGTAAGTATTTGGGATGGGATAATTTTGTAAAACCTTTTTTTATAGTTTTCATTTTTCCAAACACTAAAAAATTAGTGCTATATTGGAATCCATGAAAATTTGATTAGTGGTATATAAATGGTTGTGTGGTTGATGGAGGGGAAGAAAAAGTGTGTCATATTTGTTGTGAAGAACCTATAAAAGCCTTCTAGGTTCGTGATGATGCCAAGCCCTTATTAGAAGCACTTAATTTGGGATTGATATTGTTGTACTTATGCAACACCATCATAGTTCTTCTTTTGTCAATCTTAGTCAAGTGATTAATAAAAGGGGTAAGACTGATCATTCTTCTAACGTATACGTCTTGGATCCATAATAAGAAGAGAGGATGAATGTAGAATTCAAGGTTGATGTTAGTTTTTTTTTCCCTTTTTTCATCTATTAATATTAATGGATCATTTATTAAAACACAACCTTGAAGTTTAGGTCATTTTTAAATTATAGCGGCTAAATTTATTATTTATGACTAATAGCTGCTATGAATCAAAAAGCACAAGCATGTAGCCATGTTACCACATCGGGTGAAGACGATCTGCTTGAGTTTAAAATTACTTTTGATTTCTCCAAATTACCTTGGACCTTCCCAACCTCTAACCCATCTTCTTCGCTTCACATTCTCATCTCCATTATTTCTCAAATTGATATCTCGACAGACAATTGCATTGGATATGTACCCAAAAGAAAGTTTTGTATAATCTCGGAGTATACCCAGAAGAAAGTTTTGCTAAAGTATAGATTTATGAATAAACAATGCCTCTTAAGATAAAGGATTTAAATCTTTCATTACTAATCTTACTTTCATACATTTTCCTCATAAACTTTGGGGTTTCTATTGGTAACCAATCTTGTTATTGTTGGATAACATTACCTGCAAATTTGAGGTTTTAAATTGAATTTTTATTTATTGATTACCCCTTATTCATTTTGATTCATGGGGTTAAAGTTATTATTTAAAGAAAAAGATGGGCAAATCTTGATTGATTAAGGTGGTTTTGTTTAGTGTTCTCTTGGTGGTGCGACATGTATATTTTGTTTTTCTATAGTTTTAACTCCATTTCCAATTCATGTATACACTAATGCTAATAGAATTTTAACATTTAATGTTTTTCTCTTGGAAGATTCAGTGAGCAACAAGTATGCCCATGGATACCAATGGTAACATATGTAACATTCCTACATTTACCTAGAGTTTTTGTTAGTCATTTTCACTTTCGGTGTTTGTGTCTCCATTTTGTCTTATTAAGTTCATCATTGTAAATATATCGAAGTAGGGAGAAATTGACAAATTTTGGTTAAAACTTATTTTAGGGCAAAAAGCTTCTAATTCAGGGGCTAAGCTTGCGAGCCTTTTGAGCAAGAGAGAAAAACTTCAGGATGAACTTCGGAATATTGAAAAAAAGGTAACTAAATAAAGATTTATCTATTTTATACTCATTGCTAATATAATTTGTAAATTTGTGCGTATCTTAGAGAATTTTGTGTTGGCTTTTTTCGATGTCTGTAGGTGTTTGAGTTGGAAACCACCTATTTGCAAGAGTCGAACCATTTTGGGCATGTTTTGAAAGGATTTGAAGGGTTCTTAAGTTCATCAAAGTCTACAACAAAGTATGATTTTTCATTTAGTTTTACACTTAGCCTATTTTGCCCTTGTACTTACCGATTTTCTATGATTTTATGTTTTCTGCTCGCTATCATTTTGTTGTGCATCTTGTGTTAGCATATGGGTCATGTTTGACTATTTTATCCAACATTTGGTTATATTTTGACTTGTAAATTGCTGTGATTATCACAATGTTTTAGCCAATTTAATTAAGTTATTACTTTTTGTACGTGATTGTCGAGATATATTTTAAATTTTGTGGTTAGAGAATCATTTTAATTGCACAAGTTAAAAATTTTCAAGATAAAGCAAATAGATCCAAGTTTTGTCCTAGGTTTCATCGGTGATAACAATGGTACAAAAACGCGGTAGCGATAACAGGCATAGTGTTGCAGTAATGGAGGTGATGTGGTAATGGGGGTGATGCATTGATTGTACCTTCAAATATTCGCCTAAAACATTTAATGACGCTTAATGTTGCCTAAAATACAATTTTTTTTACACCTTTACGATACAAGTAATACCAGTTTGATAAATTTGAAAACCATTACGATACAACCAATACATTATGATACGACCTTCTTTTTTTGCCGACCTTACTTAAAAATAAACTAGTCTCCCAATTATTTAAGTTTGAGAAAATTAATTGTCTTATGTACAAAAGTATTCTTGAAAAGTTAATCTTGTGTGCACACCAATGATACTCTATAAAGCGTAGTAACTATTTAATTTTTCAGCTTCTTAGTACTTACTTTCTATCTTAAAACGTAGCTAGTTGCCAACATTGGTCTATAAGATACAAACTATATACTTAGCATAGACCTAATGGAACTCACTATGTAAGCTAATAGTAGTATATAGATCATCATAAATGCGTTAGTCTAATCCTTTGCATAACTACTTGTAATTATGGAAGTGTAAGGGAGGGATAAGGATTTGTTCCCTCCATGGCATATTTCTTAGCTTAGCCTTCAGACTAGAAGTTGATACTTTCTAAAAGTCAATACTTGTGAAATAAAATTATACTTGAAATTTGTGGAGCGTATTGGTTGAAGGATGCTTATAACTTAAAATATTTGGAGGTCTTAAATTTCATGTGATAATATATAGATTGAAGATTTTGGTAGATATAACAATATTGTTATCATTTTAACCTAAATAAATTAAACTAATAGTAGTTTTGTGCCATCCCCATCACTCGAATGATGTTGAAGAACCTCTTGAAGCACTTGTTCTGTGTAGAGCTTGTAAAATATTTTGTGGATGAGAAAGTTTCCTTCATTCACATTGCTATTGAGCTAAAGTGTATAAGATTGTTAGATGATATTTTTTCTATACAGCTAATATTTTTGAGATACCTTCTTATTATTCCCTCTACCCTTCTTTCATTTAGTTGATTCTTCCAGAGTGTCTAAGGATACTCTTAGATAATACTTGTTCAGAGGGACTTGTAGGCGTATGGCCTATAGATTTCCAAAGAGAGGCCTAAATACAATTGGTACATAGAAAACTTTTGGAGTAAATGGTTAGTTGGGAAAATGGAGATATTGGTATGTTGCTTTTCAAACAACTAACCTCTTAATTAAATTATACATGTGGAAAATTTCCTAATGTTATGAGGTAAACCTTTTTTAAGGTAATTCTTCTATGGTCTTCAGGAATAGTAGTGTTCAACTATGTTAATAATCTTGAAGGAGATCCTTTTCATTGAGAGTGAAAAGATTTTTCTTCTTTATGTTTTCAACAGTTTTGCAAGTTTTTTGTGAGATTGATAGCTCATAGCCTGATAGGTCTTTTTTGTTGGAGATAATTGAATCGAGCTTTATAATAGTGCTTTTTTTTTTTATTGAGAGTGAGCGAGTCTTTCTAAATTATGGGGGTCAATTGAATCTAGTTTATAATGTTTGTAATGAAATTGACACGTGACTCCTACTAAGTGCTTATTGCATGTTTTCTATAGCTTAAGTTTTTACAAAGGTGCTTTATCATATGTACTGGTGATTGGTGTAAATGGGCCGTTGGACTTGCTCTTGCATTATTCCTAAATTTTATATGCATTTCTAAAAGATAAGCGATGTAGATTGGGTAGAAGGAAGTAAGATGAAAAGTGAAGTTTTGATTTGCTCTATCATCGTTAAAGGCTTTTGGTACATTTTGAAATAATCATTTAGTTTATTGGTCAAATGCCAATTTTATCAGTTGTTGAGTTTCATCCAACATTCCTTACGTGGGAGCATAATAGTATTTCATATCATGAAATTCTTACATCGGAAAAAGTCATTGTTATTTTATTTTTCTGGACAGTAATGAATGATGTAAAAAAGCGCCATTAGTTTGTGCTTCTTTTTTGGGGAGCTATTAGCTATTGTATTTTAAATATATAGACTATCTTTACATTTGACAATTAATGTTTGGCCAAAAACGAGTTGCAATTGATGTTAGGCGATAATTGTTATTAGGCATTCATTATATGCTGAATTATCTCAAATTCTCTAAAGTAGAACTAGATTTTTGGTTCTCATGTTAGTAGGAAGATGGGAGTTAAGGAAATGCAAATACTTTCTTGATGAGCGAGCATACCTTGAGGGATTAAATTCAAAACGAAGCTATAAGAAAACGGTAAAGTGTCGCAAATAGTGAGGAGAAGATGAAAGAGAAGTGTTTGAGATGGTTTGTGCATGTGCAAAGATGTGTTTTTAGTGAACCTGTATCATAATATGGAAAATTGAGAGCTAGAACTCAATGGAGCTAAAAAGTGGGCAAGGAAGACCAAAGATGACCTAGAGGGCATGAGTGGATATAATATAAGGAATTCAAATTATAGATTGAGATGATAGAAAACTAAAATGAATGGAAAACAAAATTTCATGTGTACGACCACTAAAGGCGATAGTCGACCTCAATCTTTTGAAATAAAGGCTTTGGCATTGTTGTTATTATTGATAAGGGAGTTACCATTTATTCACTATAATCACATGTTTCACAGTTTGAGTATCATATTCATATTATACGTTGCTTCCTTTATTGTAGTATTATATTTGACTTTTATATCTTTTGGAAATTTGTCTTTATTTCCTCGTATATACTTCCTCCTTCCCATGGATATTTTTCATATGATCTTTTCCTTTTTTGAAAACTTTGCTTTTGAATTCGCCTTTACCCGTTTATCATTTATGCAAAATTTGAGAAACTAATTGTACAACTAGTTATGGTATATGATGGGGCAAATTAAAGGGGAAAGAGCGAATATGCAAAAAAGTTTATGATGTAGTTTTCTTAAATTTTCTTCTGTGCATCTTAAAATATCAACGTTCAAGATTTTAGGAATATATTGATGTTTAATGCTTAATGTTGTTTTCTGGAGACTTTAAAAATAACCCTTAAAAGGAATGGCAATAGTGATATGTGCTGTTTATTCTCTTAACAATACTATAGCTTGCTGCTTGGAATTGTAAATGGAACTAAGTCTTCTATCAAGATGAATTTTGAAAAGTATGTCATGGGTGCTATAGGTGGGACTCGTATTGCAGAGATGTGTTTAGTCAACTAGCATCTGAGGTGACGACACTATAATCCCACTCAGCTAATCCTTGATTTAGTTCTGCCAGAAAGAATTAGCTACTTAATTTTTTTGGTCTATTATAGAAAATCAATTAACCTCTAAGATAAGTGCCAACTTTGATGCAGTGTGATTGGCCATATCAAAAATTATCAACCTCAAAACTTATCTTCATAAGCTATTTGTGATTATAGCACAATGTAGCTAAAACCATTGTTCACATATCAATTGGTCTTAAATATTCATACCTTTAGTGAATTGTATTGCACATTGATGCCAGTCACCCAGTTACCTTAGTTTTATAAAGCGCGCCTCACTTTGCGCCTTGTGCGCCTCGAGCTCAAGCTCATTTGAAAACGCCTTAGCTAGGCAAGGCAAAGCCCACTACAAGAGGCGTGCGCCTCAAGCGCCTCGATGCGCTTCACGCCTTGTGCGCCCGGTGCGCCACCTTGTTTGGTTGGGTAAGTAACTTGTGCGTGTTTGTTCAAAAAGGAAGAAAATCTAGAAACTCAAATTTACTTGTATACGAAGTTCAAAAAAGTCGTTACTTTAAGAAAAACAAAAGGCATGCGAAGAAGAAAATAACTTTGGAAATTCTTCGTGTTCTCATTATAATAATTTTATGCTAAAGTGGTGTTTATCACAAGAGTTTTAAATGTTTTCTAGTTTGTTGATACTAAAATATGAATATAATGTTGTTTAAAGAATCATATATGTTTTGAGTTTGACATTGATTTTTAAGCTTTAGTGAAAAAAGTGCGCCTCGCATACAAAAAGCTAGCATCTTCACCCTGCGCTTTGCGCCTAGGCTCTAAGGGCCTCTAGCGCTTTGGTGTGCCTCGTACTTTTTAATGCTAAGCCAGTTACTCGGATTGGTAATGTCTGGGTAGGAGTTTAAGTGTCCAACTTGGTTACTTTTACCAAAAAATACAATGATTTGATTTGACACTAGTGAGGTTGTTCAAGTAACTTAGGTTAGTAATATCCTATCCCTAGTCCTTATAATGGTTTTTGCTCTTTAACGGGGATGTACAGGGTTTGTGGAATTCGATGGTGTATGCCATTTGTTGCTACTTTCCAAACTTGTAATAGGACACACAGACGATTATTACGTTGATTTGTTTTTGTTCATGTAGTCTACTTAGAGTAAAAAAAAACTAGGCCGTATTAAATTTGTCACTATTGTTGTGCATGGCAAGATGATTCTATTATATTTTATCTTCGTTTAAAATTTATTTCTTTTAGTGTTTGTTAGAGGAGCATTTCAATTATAGTGTTTGCAAGAGAAACATTTCCCTTTTGTTTGCGGCTAGTTATGGTTTATGATCATCACCATTTTCATAATGCGTCCTTGCAAATAGCACGCTTTTGTCTAGGGGTCCTTGAATCCATCCCTTGATTATATGCCTTTTTTTTTGCCAAAGTCCTTGATTGGTTCTAGATTTTGCCAAATTACATATAAATGGTACCTCTACCTCATTTTCCCTATCTATCCGGGTCATTTGATTGAAAACCTATTAATTGCACTATGTATCATGTAACACACAAAAATGGAACTTAGTTGGTTCAGCACACATGCACAAGTGAGTGTGTGACTCAACCTATGTTAACATTCTAAATTCACGAATTGTGAGAGTTTTATTGGATTGGTTGCATAGCTGATTTCTACTTTTTGTGTTTGAATTTGTTCCCAAGCTACTTTGCCACTTTATGCAGGATTTATTAGATGTTCAATATGTGAGTTTGTGTCTCCGTTAAGTGAATTTTCTGTCTTAAGAACCTTGTTATTTTTTCCTAAGCCTCCCTCGCGATTCTTGATTTTTTATTAAACCATTGTCTATTTTGTCTGTAGCATGAAAAGATCCAGAAAGTTTCAACCTGAAGATAGAATTTTCTCTTTGTCTTCAATGACCTCACCCACGGTATGCAAATTTCGAACCTGTGGACAATTGAATTCCCTTTTTTTTGGCAAAAGAGTCCTAGGTTTATATGTTTTGAAGCGTCATATAATATTTATGCTATACATAGCAATTAATTTTCAGTCCCTGATCATAACTTCTGTGAGTGAAATATATTTGGTATGATGATAATGATGAAAGGGAAGGATTTTGGTTTGGACCTTCCAATGGTGAGAAGAGGTGAAGGATGAAGAAAAATAGAGTATGGTCTGACACAAGCAAAACACACAAGAATATAAATAGTTTCTTGAACTCCTCCCACTCAAAGTTGATTGTATTTCATTAACCATTCAATATACTTTAATGAAATCTCTTAGCATTGCAAGCTCATCCATAAGATCTTGCAACCTCAAACAATGGAGTCTCTCTTAAACACTATATAAGCCTCACTCTAGAGTTATATAACACTCTCTAACTTGATTCTATACTCACCGCAAATGAGGGTACTCCACATTAACCTAAAACGGATTTAGTGCTCGTATAATGCAATAAAACTGTAAAAGGAATCTCACAATAGTTTAACATGTAAAGCGCATCGCACAAAACTTAGACAAGCTCTGCAGTGGCTTGCTCAAATGAGCACATCACATGCTCGAATGAGCAGGTCATGCTAATAATGGATCTTGCTGCACATTGCCTTGTTCATGCACTCGATGCCTTGTTCAAGGTAACCCTATTGCAGCCCCCTCTCAGCTTCCTTGAAGCACCATGAAGCCACTCGATCCCTAGGTGATTTGGCTTTAAAGTAACATGACCTCCAACACTAGGTGATTTGTCTCTTGCTCTAATAGATGTTGATGATGATGATGTCAATCAATAATTCCTCACTGCTTAACTTGAATTCTTTATGTCTTTCACTTCATTTTATGGTCCATACTTTTAGTCTGGGGTAAACCGGATATCAGAATGAAGTTTGGAAAACTTGTATTTAGCTAGCTTTCTTCACGAATTAACATATAGAAATCACATGTACCATATTTCTTTTTGCTGATTCTTTTTTAAGGGAGAATAGGTATTGTGATTTTAGTCACACCTTAACTCATAATATTCCTTGTTCAGGGTGAAGAGCAGATAGGTGGACGTGATGGTAAGCTTTTATCAAGAAATTTTTACTCAGAGTTTCATTTGATGGGATGACTGACTCACATCCTTACTATTCAATATATATATCTATATCAGATATTGGTTCTGGAAGATCAAAGGGTGGAGGCTTAGCAACTAATGGACAGTAAGTACAGTTCCCCACTGAGGGTTAACTTTCAAAACCATCAGAAAGTGTCTATCCATATTTTTACTTGTTTACTATATCATTAAATTCTAAACCCATCTGATCAGGGGCAAACCAAGGAAAGGAAGGATGGCGTTGTGAATATACGAGTGATGTAGCTTGCTTTGACCTTGCAGTAAGTACCCTTTTGATGTAGTTTGTACTGTAGTCAATGTCGGAGTGTCATGAATATACAAGTGATGTCCTGCTGATGTCATTCTGCTCATCTTCTGTTGTAAAAGTATCTGTTATATTGAGAAATCTATTTCTTCCTCCAAGACAACTCTCTTTTCTTGCTTCTTTGTTATTTGGTGCATCTGTTTCTTCTCGAGTTTGCAATTAAGTATTTCTGCAGAAAGTATTAAGGTGATGACATTGTGCAGAGCGTAGGTTGAAAAGGGTGTAATCTTGTTCAGTATGCTGTTGCATCCATGTTTGATCTTTTATGCATACATGTCTTTGTTATGTGGTTTTTAATAATAGACGAGTCTCCTTGGTCTTTCATTTGTTTACTTTCTTCCACAAAAAATGTAAAGCGGAACTGTAAGCAATGTGTAACGTACTTTCCACTTGCTTAGGACGTAGGGGTATAATTTAGTCAAGCTGATGTATGAAGCCTGACTGTTACTCGAACTACTGCCTGCTCTGTCATCCATCTTCGTTTACACATTCGGTTTTCTGTTCTAGGACATGTTTGCCTAGAGTCAAGAGTAGACCAGAGTTCGAGCCAAGCTGGGTGAGCTGGCTAACAATCTCTAGCAGAAATCTATCTTCAATCCTAATGTAATCCTTGCTTCAGCGTAAAAATTAATTTCTGTGTGAACCCTTTACTTTTTTTTGGTATCCTGTCCAATTGGGGTGTTAGAATAGATGCAGGCAGTACTTTATTTTAATAACTTTTTGAGCAAGAAAAGGTGTTTGAACAATGAGATTGAGAAAATTTTCAGCTTCTCATCCACGTGCTGACGTGCCTATTATTCTTTTGCACTTCCTGTCCTCCTGAAACATATCTTAAACTGTGTTGACTTACCGGCATATCTATGTTGCAATTCCATATGCTTTCTGTCTGTGAATAAAAATCCTTCACGGTTGCTCGTCTCCTTTTGGTCATCATATAAAAATCTTCTCCCCGTTCTCTAAAGTCCAGCTTGTATAAATCTTAAGGCTTAACATCATTTATTTTGACTTGAAAAAGATGTTCTCATGCTTAATTACGGAGATGGTTAAGAATAAGCATCTAGCATTTGGTGCAGAAACCAGTTTTTCAAAGCTCATTCGTATTGGGGTTGGCTATTTATTTTCCTTGTACTTTAGTAATTACATGACCTTTTTAGAATAAATGTTATGCTTGTTAACCTATTAGCTAACTGAAGTTAGACGTCGGTCATAGTTTTGCTGTCTTGTATCAAGAGACTCTTTAAGAGTATCTCGATAGCTTTGATTTGTTTCTTAAAGATTGATATTACAGCATTCCTGAAGCTTATAGATCATTATCCTTGTTCCCACTGTTTATAATGGATGTGTTGCCCTCACATTGCCATTTCACAGGTTCTGTTTTTTTGTTGTTGAAACCTTCATTGTGTGTCTTTTCCCTTACCTATATGAATTAGCTTCATGTGAATTGTCAAGACTCAAAACTTTTTTTCTTTAGGGAAGGTAACTCTTTATCCACAAACGACCTGAACGTTGCCACATAAATTTTTATAACCAAGTTCGATTGATTTGAAACATAAGACCATATTTAAAGGATAGTCAATTAGAAAAGACTGAAGTGGCTGTAATTTTGGAGGCCATGAACTCTTGTGAGAATTTGTTTGGGTTGGAGCCTTGGAGCAGTCTCTGAAAACTAGTAGTGAGCTCCTAAGGTTTCTAATAGTTTTATAATCCTCGTAGTTCTTGGCAATCAGAAAATTGAAATTTGAAGTGTGTCGTTATAGATAGTCATTTTGTCCTCGTGCATGCGGGCTATTTTTGATTTAATGTTTTTCTTTAATAAACGTTTTTTCACATGCAGTTGTAATTTCTGGATGTAGTATCTAGTGTATGTTATAATTAGTTTGTTTTTGAGGACTTTGGATCAAGAAATGAAGTGATGGTTGACAACATAACAGAATGAAGAATATGATTTAGAACTGATTTTCCTTTGATACTACATAACTTATAAAATAAATTTTGAAGAAGCTATTATTATTTCGGATTTTAGTATTTTACAGGCTTGTTTAGCAAAAGACCTGATACATCGATAAATCATTTGTTTGCACAGCACCATCACATGATCTTGATGCAGTTTGTATCCCTTTCTTCCAACTTGATGCAATCTAGGAAAAGTTTTCATGATGACTTCATATAATGTTTAATTATCTGACAATCTTATAGTAAAATGACTCATTAAGCATATGTGCTTCTTAATTATATTAAGCAGCATTTAGTGTTTGCAAATCAGATTCTACTAGTAGTAATAGCTCTTACGATGGTGACGTATGGATAGTATAGACTATAATGTTGTGTTGCATTAGTGAACCGTGATGATTTATCGTAGCAGAGACCTATTCAGGTCCAAGTCTTTTAGTCTTTTAATCTTCTTCGATTGATTCATACAAAGGAGTTTTCTCTTCAGTATTGATCGCTGTCGTGCTTGAGCATTTCTACTGTGTTGAAAGTGTCAAAAATAGAATCATACTTGCCCATCTGTTAGTTGATGCTAGTCAATTACCTTAGATCCCATTATCTCATTCAAGATTTCCATTAAAGTCTGTTCTTTGTCTACGAAGTCACATCTTTAGCTAAGTATACATCCATCCCTCTTGGATGTCTACTAAAGGGTCTACCTCGTCATGCTAATTTTCAACAGGAAACACGACTCGCCCAAAACATTATTAATGTTAATTTTTCCTTTTTTCCCCATAATTTCATATCTGATTTCGTTTACGTGTAAAACATCTTTGACTGTACGCCCAGACGAACACAAGTGATGACAGCACATATAAGTAAAAGTTAGGTTGATTGACACTTTCTGTTGATTAATTTCAGAATGTAGTTGAGCTTTTGACTTAGTTACCCCGTACGTTGCATCATCTTCATTTCATTATTAATTATTATGCTTTTTTGCTTTCTTTTTCACTGTGAACGCGACTTCTGAATTGTCCTATCTGATTTTCCGTATCCACTTTTAATTGATTTGGTGAATAAAATTTGGTTTAATAAGGATTAAACAAATGCAGTTTATTGAAGTAGGTTGGTCCATATGCAGTTTTCTGGTTTATAATGAGGTTTGAAAGTTTGTAGTTTGTACATGTATTTTATTAATGTACGTACTGGGAATTACTTTATTGAGCAAGTAAAGGTAGTTTATTTTCAATGTTCAGAGATTTCGGCTGCTGCTGGGTCTGGAGTCGGCCATGAGGCTGTACTGTTTAATTAAGCTCACTCACTGATCACTGATGTGTGCTTTGTTCAAAGTTGATTTTGTTTTTGTTTAGGACTTATTTTGGACTGGTGGGACCCACTTATTAGGTGGATAAGGGTGAATTTTACAAAACTTTATATATGGCTAATGTTGAAAGGATAATTGAAAGTTATGTGGTAATGGAAAATTGTGAAAAACATTACTAAATTTCATTACTATGAGAATGATATGGTACACATTAAATTTTAGGGAAATTCTACATGGTGCCATCGTACTTTCATGAAATGTCAGTGGCAGCACTTTTGTTAGATTTTTCCATATGGTAGCATCCAATTTATGTCTTATCAGACTGTCGTAGCATGTTCCGTTCCATTTCTATTTAATTCACCATTTTGACGTTTTCAACTTAATAGTTAATGCACCAATCTAGACATGATGAATGATTATTTTATACTTGAATAGTCCTCCTACTTGGCTACTTTTTCTCATTAAAAACAAGTAATAAAGTTCAATTTCTCTTTTCTCTCTCTGTTTATAAAAGTTTATTCTTACTTTACAATAAAAAAAATTATAAAATCATGGTGCTTTTGAAATCATTACTTCATTATCCGTTAGATGTAGTACCTAAGAAAATTGTATGGCCTGGACTGGTTGGAGTGGAGCTTGGAATTGAGAAGTTGGTTATGGGGCCTGAGTAGTCATGTAGTAGTTGTTGATTTTAAGACATTGAATAGGTCCAAACTGGTTGACTAACTAGTTGCTTCAAACTGGTCTCATGAACCAAAAGGTGACCCTATTTCATTAAATCTACCTTTGAGAAGTCTGGTGAGTGGTTAGCATAGTCAGTAGCGCAGTCTTTACTGAATTTTTACGGAACAATTATGATATTAATCTTGAATAGCATCTTCAACTCGATGTTGATACTAAATTTAACTTTCTGCACCATGTTAATTACAATGAAGGTTGTTTGGACGTGAATCGCAATTCACAACTAGAAGTTATAACTATGATACAAGGACATGAAACCCTTTCATTTCATTTTGGTTTTTGCACGTTTACCAATTTGTAATCTAATAGAAGTATTTAACAGCGAGAAGTGATTATAACTAAAATTATAAAAAATGGATAACAAGGTGCATAAGAAGGATATTAGTACATGCCTTAAACGAGGCAAGAAAAAGGAAGGTAGGTGCCTTGAACGAGGCTCAACGTATGACAAAAACAGTGAATGGCATTGAGTTGGTGATCATTCGAGCACATATAGTGCTCGTCGGAGCACCTTGTATAAGGGTCCTTTTGACTTTTTGTTTTTGCATGATACTTATGGGAAAAGCTTGCTACGATGTCTTAGAGTTATTCTACTTGTTTGGGGCTATATTAAGGGCCCTTAATCATATAAAAATTGTATGTGAGGAGCATAATATACTAAGATCAACTAGGGTTAGAAAGAGCTAGAAAAGTTGTCGTCTTGTATTAGAGTGTGTTTCTATTAAAGGTCAAAACCTTGTACTTGAGAGGTTGTTGTTAAGGTGTGTTAGTGTTAGCTTATTAATGTAATGTCAATTAATTAATGATATACAATCTTGTTTGAGGGAGAGGTATCCCATTGTTTCTTAGTTTTAGTCAGACAATTTAGTTCAATCTTCGAATCAAGTCATTTTCAAATAAAAGCATTTTCATTTTGGCAAGGTCCAACGATTCAAGGGTTCAAATTTCATACATGATACATCATTAAAATTCATTATTCTATTTATTTTATAAAATTAATTTTCTTATAGTAATAGATTGATATTAAATTTTCTAGGTTCCAACAAGAATCTATATTGATTCGAATTATTTGAATCAAAAAATGGCGTTAAACTAGAAGCTTATGAAAGTTGAAAAATGAGTTGATCGAGTTTATATTACTACTAACTTTGATCCACTTTACAATTGTAATTTGAATCAAGTCATTTTTAAATTATAGGTCAATATTTTCTTATTAATTTTTAGGTTAATTCAATTTTATACTAAAATAAAATACAAACTGTCACGATACAAAAATTACCATAACATGACAATTTTGAAGATTTTTGACCGCATTCAGTATTCTTCCTATCCGATATACGAGGTAAATTCTTAATACTACTAAAACAACCAAGGTGATTATATGTGAGACACAAGCACAAATTTGGTATGAAAGTAAAGTTGTAGGACTTTAGTGTTACAAAAAAAAAAAAAAAAAGAAACAACAAATACTTCCTTTATTTTTAATCCATTTTAAGTTTTCCATTTTAAGACAGAGAAATTTAAATTTGTTTTTCAAAGTATTTATTGAAGGTAAATATATTCATATGAGATCTTTTTGAATTTGCTTTGATACAAAGTTTTTAAATATATAATTTTTACAATTTGTTATAGTTCATCTTAAGTGATATCGAAGCTAAAAATTTGCTTAAATGTGTGTAAAAAATTAAAAACATCACTTGCACAACATACAACTGTTTAACAAAAATTCCTAATCAATAATCATGATTTGTAAATCATCACAAAAAGACAAAAATAATATTATAAATAAACAAAAATAAAAAAATAAATTAAATAATAAAATTCTCACCTTATCATATCCTACCAAAAAAGATTGATTATTAACCTCACAAATAACCATTATTTATTTAAACTTTCTCACTGTTTAAAATCAAACCATTCTACTTGTCAAAAGTCATTACCAACAAAATCAACCTTTTATTCCATTATTTATTTTTTTTTATTTTTTTGAGGTGAGTCCTTTTACTCTTTTTGGGGTAGCATTTAAAACACGTGTAAAAGTAACATTAAGTAACAAGATTCTGTTTTCAAAGAAAAACCGACTACTAAGTCCCAACTCTCAAGTCCTTTGTACTACAATAAAAAACCAAATATAAGACGGTGTGTACATCATAAAAATGCTACATTTACAGTCAACATAATAAATGGTTTAACTTTTGGACAGCCAAAATACGGTACCAATAACTTTAACCGGCCAGCAACTTTAAACGGACCAAGCGTAAATTAGCAACACCCCAAACATCTTAAAAGTAATTGTTTGGTTTGACGATATATGATAATATTACTAAAATTAGATTTAAGAAAAATATTAAAATTGAACTTAGTCAATATCAATGACGAATGTGAATCCTTATTGTATAATATCAATTAGAATAAAATTTTAAAATTAGAATATTATTTGTTAGGTTTAGTAAAAATTAAGTTAAACATAAATTTTTAAATAAAGAGTCAAACACTGACTGGTCGACTAAAAGAGCTACCACCGACGAACATGAAATTAGACTAGAATTGCAACTTATATACAAATAGATGTATCTATCAAAATTTTGTGTAGACTTAATTTACACTAAAATAATATGCTCATTTTCATTTAAAAAGCACGTAAAATAGATATATTTATCAATCAAGCTGGTTGGTGATAGCTAATAGCAAATTACATTGGCTGATTTTGACCAGTTGATTTTGTTGACTGGTTTAATCAGCTGATTCTGAACTCGTTATTATGACACCTTCTGCAAAAGTTGTTTCAACCAACTAAAAACACTAGTATTGGATGGTTTGATCACCCAACCCTCTATTTGTATCAAAAAATCAAAATAAATTTAAATTTTCTTATAAATTAATTTCACAAACACTTCCAGTAATTTTAGTAGAAATTGTAAAAATATCGAATGTAAAACGAATATTTCCTCCGTTACTATACTTGTTATATTTGACTTTGTATTTGTAAGTATATCTACGTTATTTTGATTATGTATTGAACTATTCACATCTAAAAATTATAAAAAGTTATTAATATAAAAGTATACGATTAGACTATTTAAACAAGATCACATTTGTCTATATATATTAATTATTACGCAATAGCCACAATACATAAAATAAATTTGAGCAATAAATATTGTCAATAACCATAATGTAGCGAGTATTTCGGATGGTGCCGCTCCTGAGAATTTTTGGGCCCTAGTCGAAAATTGAAAAGGGGCCTATAAGTAAACTTTCGGTTATTATTTTTTTTCAACTATGTAGTTTAGTAGTTATGCACTTAATTGAGAAACCTAATGCTGCAAATTTGATCCATGCTAGAACTAAGCTACATATGCAAATACTAATTTTTAATTATAAGGATTAACTCAATTTAGGCTCCTTAATGAATTAGGCCGCCCTAGGCGGTTGCATCTCAAAACTACCCTGAGCTAGAGGTGTTCAATGGGGCGGGTCGGGTCAAAATTTAAATGGGCCGGGGCGGGATGGGTCATGTCAAATGATAAACGGGCCGGGGCGAGTCAAGCCCATTTAAATTCGACCCACTTTGACCCTTTTTTAAAAAGTTCATAGAATATGTTTTTTTATTATACTTTATGGTCCGTTGGGTCGAGCCACTTATGTATATAATAATATCATTAAAAAAAATTTTTAAAAAGTGATAAATTTTTTTCCGCAATTAATACTTATATTTATCCGACCCGACCCGGCCCGACCCTTTACACCAAGGCCCGTTAATGACCCGCCTCATTATTAACCCGACCCACTAATAACCCGTTAAAATATGACCCCACCCTTAACCTGTTGGGTCGACCCGCCCCATTGAACACCTCTACCTCAGCAATGCCCTTATTTGAGAATAGAAGTACACTTTGAGAAATGTTGATAAAGTGAAAGCAAGAAAAGTGATACGATCTTGATTATAGTTGAGGATTGGAAAGTTTTCACCTAAAAGAAAGTAATGATTGAATTGTATCCAATAGTGACGCTTGTTTTTGTAGCAATTTTATGTTGAAATAGTGAGTTTTTGTGGTTCAAAGTACGTGATGAATGATGATGGTAAGAAAGAGCAATCAAAGACCAAGACTCGGTGGAGTGTACGTTGTTTGAAAAGCATTATTAGTGGATTAATGTAGGTCCTTTAACAACGCTTATATATCTCTCACTACTTTTAATTAATTAATTAAATACTTGTACTTGTAATTTGTAAACTACTTCTTTTAGATAGAGGAGCACATTTTGAATACATGTTAAGTTGTTTTGAAATTTTGTCTATATATTTTTGCTAATTTGATTTAATTGTTTTATGCTAGTTATGTTATATCTGGTTAAAAAACTATAAATGTGTATTACTAATTTAGATATACATAACATTTATTATTGGTGTATGATTCAAATAGATAGTATATATCCAGACATCAATCTTTAAAGTAATCACTATGGAAATGTATTCCCATATCACTAAGCTTTCGGTACAAAGTTAGTTTATGTTCTTCTTTGCATGTTGAGTATCTGTGATATTTATGTTCTTCTCTGCATGTCAACATTGACCATTATTTATGCTTTAATTTTAAACTTTAGTTTTGTTTTTTTTATTTATAGTGAAAAATAGAATTATTATATATTAAACGAGTTAAGTTTAGGTTATATTAATTGATTAGATTCACAAATAACACAGATTATATTAAATAAATAAAATAACTTATAATCAACTTGATAAATAATTTCAACTCAAAACTACTTATTTTGGGTGTCATTCCTTTAGCCTATCTGAATCATATCTCTTGGGACTTTATAAAAGCGTTGAAAATGAATCCCAAACATAATGATAGAGAAGAATATAATTTATTAAAAACGCTTGTGACTCAATGGGGTTCGACCCCACTTAGGCACAAGTATCAATTGGGGTTTTTTTGACTGCGCCATCTCTTACTCCTTCCTTAGGAGAACGGGTATGATTTATCCGCATCTTTACAGAAAAATAATAACCCCCACCCGAATCCTACCTTATGTGGGATACTGGATGTGTTAAAAAATATATATAATTTGTGAAGAACCAAATCCACATAACACATGGCATGTTTATTTATCAACTATTGAAAGGCTAGCTGCCTAGCATGCTCATGTTATAATTATTAAGGGTTGGTCGAATCTTGCTGTACTTAATTTTGTCTAAACACCATCAATTGAATAGACAATGATCATTCATCACAATACAAGGTTTCTTAGAATTACATGTTAACATCACTTCCCTACTTTTGGTCAACATTGGGTATGTTAATCACGCTGATAACTAATTATTTCTTTCCAATTCCACTTTTGGTAGTCCCAATATTTTTAATATAATTAATTTATTGTTATCAATTTTATTTTAATTTTTTTTATTATTAATGACATAACCTAAATCTAAGTTCAAGTCTTAAAGAAATGAAAGATGATAGTTTTTTGAGTCTGTAAAAATCATAATTGGAGTTTCGTGATCAAAAACCTATTAACTAATTTTTATTGAATTTTGTCACGTAACAAATAGAAAAGATAGCTAAGTTGGTTCATAAATATCAACATGTAATTGTTTGGCACATTATACTAGTACATGGGTTTTCCCTAACCTGTCCTGCGTTTATTAAAAAACTAATAGTTTGTAAAGTGTTTATGAATGACTGGAAAAAACCTTTCAATATTTTAGAGTTATAACTTAGTATTATTTAGTTTTAATGAAAATATTACAAGGTTCTTTTAGGTATTATACAATAATCAAAATAAAGTAATAGTAAGTCTATGATATGTTGTATTAAAAATGCGATCTATCGATCTCAAATGTGTACCCGTCGTTCACTTGTATTCCATTCATTTTTCTTTATGTGAATTTTTTCTTAATTAACATCATCAGTTATTCCATCCTTGCCATAGGTTAAGAAGTAAATCCTTCGTATATAGTCCTTTTATCCCATACTAGTATAGAATCCCGTGTAATGCACGGTTTTTTTAGCATCGGCATATATGTATTAATTAAAAAAATAAAGCCTGAGATAAATTACTCAATTTTGACAATATATGTATAAATTAAATTTTTAATTTTAGAAATTGTCTAGAATATATGATGCGGTATACATATTTTCTAATTTATTCAATTTAATCAAAAATAAATGCTAGTCAAAGATAAATTAATTAATTAAATTAGTGCAATTAATTAATTTGATTATTCCATGTGAGAAATCTTTAAAAGGTTGCCGCATAAAAGTTTTTAGTTCTTTTAATTAATAGTATGATTGGTAGATTTAATTTAATTTAATAAAATAAAATCAACTTTACCTTATTTACTTTAATAAATGTAGCAATTACTTAATCATATTATTAATAAATATAGCAATAATCCAGATATTATTCCATTTGGCAAATTATTGTGAGCATGACACATGGAATTTTCCAGCTCTTTTAGTTAATAGTATGATGATTGGCAAATTATTGTGAGCATGACACATGGAATTTTCCAGCTCTTTTAGTTAATAGTATGATGTCTAGAATATATGATACGGTATACATATTTTCTAAATTACTCAATTTAACCATAAATAAATGCTAGTCAAAGATAAATTAATTAATTAATTTAGTTTAATAAATATAGCAATTAATTAATTTGATTATTTCATG